>PRKT01000226.1:317977-330997 GCA_003671525.1 Saccostrea glomerata | reverse complement strand
GCCCTTCCCCCGGGGGTCATGGTTTGAACAATTTAGAATCTACACTACCCCAGGATGCTATCAAATAAGTTTCAGCTTTACTGGCCCAGTGGTTCTTGAGAAGAAGATTTTTTAATGACCCAATCATATTTTTGTCTTTTCTTGATTATCTCCCCTTGCGAGGGGATATGTCCCTTCATTTTAACAATTTAAATTCCCCTTCACCCAAGGATGCTTTGTACCAAGTTTGGTCAAAATTGGCCCAGTGGTTCTTGAGAAGAAGTCAAAAATGTGAAAAGTTTACAGACGGACAGACAGACAGACAGACAGACAGACGGACGGACGACGGACAAAATGTGATCAGAAAAGCTCACTTGAGCCTTCGGCTCAGGTGAGCTAAAAATCATTTCGTACAAACAAGAAAAAGAAGAAATTTACAGATCCTAGCTATGAAGGAAATGACTTTAGGGATTGGTGAACAATCCCAAGAACCATGCTGGAAGGAGCATTAGTTCCTGCTAAGGCTTTTTCCAGAAACAAGGTCAAAGATCCAGATGAGATGTACAAAACTGGTCATTCAGGTCATTGCTCCATATTCGGAAGGTTGGGGCCTCAGACCTTGGCTACAACTGACCTCAGTTGATCTTTACATCATGGGTTTGAATCCCTTCTGGATGTGGAAACCAAACCTTCAAATGAATCCTTATAAATTGAGGTCCTGTGTAACAGAGGTGTTAGTATGAAAAGCATCCTTCACTGCTTAAAGGCTTAAAGCTGAACATAACTTGTAAATAGGTATACACCATTTTCGATTATTCTATCTATGATATCAGCACCAGGGTATATCCTGGTCGTTGTTGTCGTCGTCGTTGTTGTCGTCGTCCTTGTAAACTTTTCACATATTCATCTTCTCAAGAACCACTGGGCCAATTTCAACCAAACATGCTACAAAGTATCCCTGGGTAAAAGGGATTCAAGTTTGTTCAAATGAAGGGCCACGCCCTTTTCCAAGGGGAGATAATTATGAATTAGAGAAAAATTAAAAGCATTTTTTAAAAATCTTCTTCTCAAGAACCGCTGGGCCAGGAAAGATGAAACTCATGTGGAATCATCCTCAGGTAGTGTTTATTCAAATTTTTTCAAATCATGACCCCAGTGGGTAGGGTGGGGCCAAAATGGCCGACCAAAGTTTTACATAGTAATATATAGGAAAAATCTTTGAAAATCTTCTTCTCAAGAACCATTGAGACAGAAAAGATAAAACTCATGTGAAATCATTCTCAGGTAGTGTAGATTCAAGTTTGTTCAAATCATGACCCCTGGGGCTAGGGTGGGGCCATAATGGCCATTAAAAGTTTTACATAGGAATATATAGGAAAAATCTTTAAAAATCTTTTTCTCAAGAACCACTAGGCCAGGAAAGATGAAACTCATGTGGAAGCATCATCAGGTTGTGCAGATTCAAGTTTTTTTCAAATCATAGCCCCCGGGGGTAGGTTGGGGCCATAATGGTCATTAAAAGTTTTACATAGATATATATCGGAAAATCTTTGAAAATCTTCTTCTCAAGAACCACTGGGCCAGTAAAGATGAAACTCATATGGAATCATCCTCAGGTAGTGTTTATTCAATTTTTTTCAAATCATGACCCCTCGGGGCTTGGGTGGGGCCAAAATGGCTGACCAAAGTTTTATATAGGAATATATAGGGAAACCTTTTAGATCTTCTTTTCAAGTACTTCAAAGCCATGATTAGTGATATTTATATGGAATCATCCTCAGGTAGTGAAGATTCTAGTTTTTGTTCAAATCATGACCCCCTGGGGGGTTAAAATTCAAGCCCCCCCCCCCACCTCAGTAATCTTTCAGTTCTGATCTGATATGTACTTTTTCCTAGCCGATGTTCTCAGGTGAGTGCTGTGGTCCCTGGGCCTCTTGTTTGTCTAGTTATTGGTTTAATTAGGACTTGTATTTACTTGAGAAAAGACCTGCTTCAAAATCTTGAATCAATTCACTAATCAAGAAAATTTCTGTCGGTTCAAACATTTGGAGTAAGTCTGGAAGTGTCAATCCTAAGAATCATAATCCACGCAAGTTTAATTATAACAGGCCATAAATTTTTTGAGCTAGTATAAAAACTTTATTCGGGTGACTCATCAGGAAAATTCACATCACATTCAGCATCTGAAGCTGGTCTGGATATCTCCATCAGAAGTCTAGATACACCATCTACCATCTACACTAGATCTGGGTAGAACCTTACTTGGTAATGGACCTGATAAAAATCTTTAATCTGGTCTTTCATCTGAAAAACATAGGTCAGATCCAGCATCTGAAGCAAGTCTGAAAGTGTCCAACCTTAGATGTATCATCCATGCAAGTTTGGTCCACATAGGGCTTACAGTCACTTTGGAATGGACCTGCTCAAAAAACTGTAAACAGAATGTCAAAGCTAATGTCGATGCTGGGGATTAAGCATAAGTTTATCTGGACTATGTTTGACCTGAGTTTTTTTTATGATAAATCTGTATACCAAATTTCATCTCAATATGTGCAACCTCTGTGAAGAAAATGAACGGAAACTGATGGTGGACTGACAGACAGACCAACTAAATGTCAGACAGCATCAAAGCAATTTTCCCTCCCTTCTTTGAAGGGGGGATCAAAATACTTAAGTATATAAAATTAATGAATTTGTAATAAAATTGCATATACAAATTCTTCTAGTTCATAGAACAAAGCTAAACAAATGTACAACCTAGCTCTTCTTGATTAATCAAATGAACCACTTTACAATTATCCACAATGTTTAAACGCTTTGCACAAATTTCTATATACACAAACAATTCTGAAAGTATGCAGCGTTTGTGCCTTTCATGTTAATTAATGTCTATTAATTCCAGGTATGTAAATGTATGGATTTAAATTAACCTCAGTCCTATACAGAAGTGGATAATTTAAAATGATTCTATGAAAACCTGTGCAGTTGAAGATGTGCTCAAGGTGTCACCTATTCATTTTCACCTGACAGGTGTATAATGAAGATCACAGGCCTCTGTACAAATACTGCTGTATTCATAACACTCACCTGGGTTATCTAGGGCACTCGTCTGGGGCTACCATGGGGGAAATCTGGAAAAAAATAAAGTAATTAATAATGAGTCATTGTAGTTCCATGTATAAGGCAAGAAAACTAGACTGCCATGAGATGCACTCGCGAGAAAAATGTTATTTATTTGGCGAAATAAACTCACAAAGTCAAACAGGTTGAAAATACTCCAAATCCAACAAAAAATGATATCAGTAACTAAAATATCTAAACTCAGGAATGGGCGAAAGATAAAGATGAACTTTTCTTATATGATTTTTTATTCGTTCTTACTGAAAATCTTTACTAATATCCAAGGATTTTCTCACACTTTCCTTACTGGAAGGGAAAACCCCTTATGTGGATTATCCATTATACATGTAAAAATTTTAAAATAACTTTTCCGAGAAAAACGTTCTCACATATTATTTTTTCTTTTCATTTAAAATATATATATTTGGATTTATTTTTTGAGATGGCAATACTATACTCCACCTTCCCTAGGGGCTATATGGAAAAATTCTGGACTCATGCATTCTCGTGACATATATCACAGGAAAAACAAAATGCATAAATGACTGCAGTAACACTTTTTTAATCGACAACTTCCCTTTATGTACCTTTCAATGCCAATTTGATAGCAAAGTAATGAATTTCAGCAGTAATAATGTATGCATATATGCCATATTTAAATGAATGTACATTATTTTTATACATATAATAAACTATAATCATTAGAAAATACTATAGTGCACTAGCTTTTATAAGTGGCAATAGAAAAACACATTTTTAAGTAGTATATGCATCCAGATGAAAAAAAAAACTATAACAGGATCAACTGCATGCTGAAATGTATACAATTAAGTTAAATCCAAATGAGAGTATAATGTGATTCTAAACTTAATAATAAACAAATTGCTCATCCTCATGTTCTGAGGCCATAAAACTTAAATGAGTTCAATTTTTGATCTCAGTCTTAATTCATGAGTTCAATTTTTGATCTCAGTCTAATTCAACTTCTTTCAAAAATATAAGTAACATCAATATATCAATAAACTGAAGCAAATGATGGCGCAGTCATGAAAAAATACTCTGAGAGACATGCAACAAAGTCAGTTTTGAAACTTTTCAATACCAAGTATTTACTAGACATAAAGAATGTTCCTTTACACTCCGAGAGTCAAGTTTTATGTCTATTGGATCAAACCTCCGAGAGGCCTTGAGTCACAGTAGGAGCTAACAAGATAAAGAGGCCTTCATCCCTGCAGCATTGGAGGTCTGATTTTGGCATGGAGTCACCTGTAGCTGGCAATTAACATCTTATAATGAGGGAAATGTTCTCCCTGGGGTATAAAATCAACCACAAGTCTATCAAGGAATAAATGGCCTGGACACAATTTCATATCATTCTCAGCTAGATGATCACGGCATCAAAGCACTAAGTTAAATTTCTTTCCATCAATCAAATTATAAAGTTCATCAAAGTTCCCTACTCTGAATATATGGTTTGGACAATACATGTAATTTTATACATGTATTTTAAATGAATGGAAGCTTAATTATTACACTTGTTTTGCCAGGTAATAAATCGTTTCTACATCATATAAATTCAGAACTGATTAATTTTATAATCTAGCGATAGGAATATATACCAGGGCGCAATTCACTGGATAGCACTTTTAATATTATCGTATAAATATATATTACGATATGGTCACAGGTGTAAATACATGTATTTAATAAAATATCATTTTTAAACAGCACAGATAGATTTTTTGCGTGATCAAATTTATCACGTTTATAAAACTCTTCAGTTTCATAGGATCTGTTCATGTGACAAACTCATGTTTTTATCTGTCTCGATCTATCTGTAGCCTGCATGGCACAGTGGTTAAAGCGTCTGCTTTAGAGTCACGAAGTAAGGAGTCGATCCTTAAGTCGCCGGTTCGAATTCGACTGTGGGACATCCCGACATGGAGACTGGTCCTTTGGATGAGACCATATTAACAGAGGTCTTGTGTAACAGTAGGTGTTGGCATGAAAAAGATCGATCCTCCCTGCTCAATGGCCGTAAGTGCCGCCCGAGTATAATAGCACAAAACAATATAACAGGTAACAAGAGAACATCTATTTTGAAGTTCACTGACTATTTCGATCTCTCTAACAAACTGTTGGAAAAAAAAGGTAGTGTACGTGTGTTAAAATTATATAAATCCAATGATTAACATCATACTCAAAGCATACAATTTTAAAATTTGAATTAACTGTAGTGTGCATAGATTTGATTTTTACAAAGTTCGAAATTTCTTCCCGGGCATTTTGGTGAACACCGTGATAACAAATAAATAGTTCTACGGTGACATATTCATAAGTATTTCTCGAAAAAGAGTGAAAATTCCCATGAACAATTGCAGTCTCATTTCACAGAAATTATAAGCATTAACACATACCAACTACAGGAACTTCTAATTAAATATCTGACATAAGTTAGTGTACATACACACAATTAAAATCACCTGCACAATGCAGTCTTCTCACTTAAACCTGTTAAATTTCAATCAACTGCCTTCTTCTTTTAGTGTCTACAATCTTCCTAAACAAATGTCCACCATTTTCCCTGGAGTTGAACCATGTGGTAAAATTAGATGCAGTCAAACAGCCTTGAACCTTTCACAGGCAGATAATTCTGTTTATTTATAGAACAGGATTGTATACAACAGCGAACAATGGGGGCGGAGTTTCGTCCTCATTGCCATAGTGATTTCTCAGCTATTGGCCAAGGGTAATGTTATAGTCTGAGATGTGAACACAGGAAATTAATGTAATAAGTATGGGGCCCAACACAGGGGCTTGGCTGTGGGGATACTTAAGGGTGTGCATGTGTTGTAATAAAAAATCCATTGAATTGAATGAATTATGAAGTACATTGAGAATGTATATTAGTTAAAAAAATGTTCCTTCAATGTACCTGGTACAGGTAAAATCTACCTGTGGTTCTGTGCGCTTCATTGATTTTTAAACAGCTTTAAACACTTCAGCTAAATTGTGGTGTATATATTTACTAAACAAATCCTGTTTTTCATATGGATTAAAAATACTGCATGCATATATTTGAAAAAAATTGACAGTAATCCAAGTTAATAAAGAAATAAAAATATATAGTTTTAACTTTAATTGCCATAAATCTTATACATGTATATATGCATTTTTTGAAAACTTACAAATATACAAGGCAAATATATACTTATATATTTTTAAAATGCCTTCTATCATCTTTCTGGTTTGCACATGCAACTTCATAATCAATGGGTGTTGCAGAATAAAACTTTGATCAATAAGCTAGCTTACATGAAGTAATTAATTAATTGGGTGTAAATTTATAAAACCAAGCATCACCGCATATAAAATGATTTTTTTCTTCTCAAATATTCTGTACCGAATATTTAAAAAAAAAATAATTTTCTGCCAAGTGAGAATATAGAATCAATTAAATTAGAAAATGGTTATTCAAAGGTTACTCTCTCTCACTCTCTCTCTCTCTGGCAAAGAATTAGCAGACTTAATGCAATTAATATTTTGGAGACTTCTGCTAATTCAAGTACAACGCTAAATGTCTTTCATAATACATAAAAGAGAACACTAGAAACTGCGCTTAATCATGTTCAAAGGCAATTTCCGCCAAATATTGTACACGCTAAATATAAAACATTTACAGTATGACATTTATCACCAGGGTAAATGCCAGACCAACCAAAGGCGCTCTAAGATGTGATTTAGATCAAGATTGCATACAAGAATGCAATGTGGACATTTCATGATGAATTAATTGTTCAACAGTTCAATCAAAGTCACATCAGGGTTAAACAAAGCCATTTCAATTGAAGTGTCAAGTCTGTATTGAAAATGTTTTTTTTTTTTTAATCTAATATTGTAAACCATTTTTATTCACTTGCGAGAAATGTCAGCGAGTTTTTCGATCTACTTTAATTGACAAAATTAATATTTATCACTTTTAACCATTTATTGGACAGGTAAACAATATTTCCATTGTCGGGAAAATTAATCGATGAGGATTGATTTCAAACTGACAAAATGCGATTAAAAGATTACGCTAATAATAGTTGGTTTACAGTAATATGAGTACATAATTGTTAAATGTTCATCTCCTTCTAATATGATTTACATTACTTTGTAAAATTACAGTTTTCTTAAGATTAGCCAACAAACATAAACATGCTGATAACATATGAATTAAGATCGTTAAAAAAGCATGACCCTATTTAATCTATTGATACTCAGGAAATCTTTGACCCTACATGCCTTCGATATAATTATAATTGTGTTTCCTGGAAAAGAGCATTTCAAATTCATATAATATTATATGTAGCAAAAAAAACAGGCAAGGTTAAGATATAGGTTATTTAAATATTATTGAAAGAAATAAACATTTAATAAAAAATCAAATATACATTGTACTGCTTTTTTCTCGGAATTAAAGTCCACCCATTTTTTAAAGCAGTATATTACGGCAATTAAAGCATTTCTACAGCATTCTCTAAGTGTGCCACTGCAGAGTTTTCAAAGAATGCAAGGCGTTGTCATCTTGCGTTTATAATGTTCTCACTGGGCTGGCTGTGTTCACATGTTCAGAAATCATGCATTCTTTACCCATGTAAGTCGTTTTAATTCCAAGGTGTTAAAATTTCAAGATATATAAAAAAGTAACAATTGCGATGGTTTTAATTTCACTGTGCAAGATATTAATTCAAAATTTCTTGTAAGCATTTAAACATTTTCAAAACTAATAATAACATTCACGATGGGTTTTATTTCGCGGAAAAAATGATAAAACACAAATATAGCGAAATTAAAACCATCGTGATTATTTGCCAGTTTACAGTATATAAACAGAAGGAGTGTTTATATATTCATGGGTAAAGAATGCATTAAGAAGTGAGGAAACTGGATTCTACTCAAGACCTGAAGCAGGGTGATCCTGGGATGGAATTAGCATGCATGGCCATTGAAGAGGAGCTTTATATAAAAGCCCTCAAGAGCAGGCTAATGTGGATCGAGGAGGTGATAAGGCAGAGGGAAGATGCCCCCTTCAGAGACATCAGAGGAATTTTACCCAGCCATCCAGATGGATGGAGTGGGACTGGAAGTCTGCTGCATGATTCAAGTGAGGAGAGGTGGGGCACTTCTGCAGAGATTGCCCCACCCACGCTACAGGGAGAACAGTGGTAACTGCATGATGAAAATAGGGGCAGAATGAAAGGAGCCTCTAAAAAGATGGTCCTTAGGTTGGATTCCAAGGAGCTAGGGAACAGTGTTCCCTACTCCTGTATGCGGCACCGGGGCAAGTGGAGCAGGATAAGAGATCAAATTGAGGTGCCCCCATCACCAGAGTTTTGCTTGGTTGAAGAGGAAGTGTTTTATACAATAGAAGAGAGGTGGAGTGTGTACCTCCCCCACTCTGGGGCTGCTTGTACCAGCCTTGGTTGGTGATGAACCTCATAACCTGAGGAGGATGGACCTACCTGGGAATGTGGTTTTGATGTTGCCTGCAGTGATGAGTAATCATGCCCATCTTTGGTCACGTGCGAAAGAGGGGACGGAGCCCTCTATATCCACTGAGCAGTTGCAAATTGAAAGGCTTCACTGTTGGCCTGTGCATGCAAGGCACGGTGGTTAATGCAGTGGTGGATACTGAGACCAAAGTCAGCATATTGTCGATCATGAAGTATGATCTAGTAGTGGGACGATCCACCTGTCAAAATTTTTAGTCCTTTAGTCTGTATCACCAAGACGTTTAAACAAACAGAAATAAAGTACAAATGTCTTGGTGATACAGAATTCAAAATATAAGCGTCAAAATGGTGTCAGACACACCAGATAATATTAAATTAACATAAAGTGCCGCGCCACAGCATGATACGCCCGTCAAAAAATACAATTTTTTGAACAGTTTAGGTGCAAGAAAATCACATCAACCTTGATTCTCAGATTTCGATGACTTTTCCATTCCTTAAAATATTTATCCATCCCCTGTGATGTAGGCATCAATTATAATAAATATTACATCACTGATAGATTTCTGTGTTGGTTGTGTTAGACCTTGTCAAATGCCCATCATCAAATTAGTCTTAACAACTTAATCTATACCAAATTAATTTTGAAAAGAAAAGGCTGGCCATCAAATGACATATATGTTATAATAAACTGACCAGCAGTTCTTCTGTCTAATCCCCAAAGGGTACAGATAAGACTGAGACAGCTAGCCTTCCTACATTGAACTCATTAATTAATCTTTAACTGGATGCTTGCATCTACTCATTACTACCAAGAGATGAATGGGTCTGCACTTTCTCTTTTTAAAAACATATAAAATACTCAAAGATTTTTTTTTGGTTGAGATCTAATGTCCGACAGGTTTTAATATGTAATCCATATGGACATGCTGATTCCATCCCACCCCATAAAATTAGTTTTTAAATTAAAAATATTACATAATATCAGATTAGTCTATCATGCAATATCAAATTAGTTTTAATTACTTTTCATCAAATTCATTTTAAAACTTAAGCTAATCAACAAGAGCTATATTTAAACAGGCTTACCCATTTGCCCAATACTCAAGGGATATAGATAACACCAATGCTCTGTCAGTTAGCTCCTCGCACTCAAATCCCATTAATTTCTCTCTAATTTGACATGCAATTTTCTGTTATCAAAATTCTTCTTGACCAGTGCTTGATAATTACACTCATGGGAGAGGCAGGATTTCTCTGACATACATTATATTTGTTATAGATTGCTGTCAAGTATATGCTTAAAAAAAATAAGTATTTTCTTGATTTAACACTTTTTTAATAAGAACAGTGCAATACTCTTACATTATTTGGGATGTGTTAATGAACAGTAAAAAGACACATTTTTTTTTTTAAATTCACTTAAATTAAAGGTCACAGTGACCTTGAAATAGGTCGCGACACACCTTCTACCTAAGATGCATAAACTGGCCAAGTTTGATGATTGTAGGTCTTATAGTTTTCTAGTTATGGGTCGGAAAGGATTTTTCCATATTTGGCTATAACTTCTTAATTAAAGGCCAGAGCGACCTACTTTTTGTGCGCGACACACGTTCTACCCAAGATGCATCAGATGACAAAGTTTGATAATCCTAGGCCTAGTAGTATTAAAGTTATGAGCCAGAAACGAAAAAGCTAACAGACAGACGGACGGACACGAAGCCTATAATAACAAAATACGTCCCGTCTTAAGACAGGCTATAAAAACCCAATGGCAGTTAGTTGAGTTCATTTGTTGAATAAGTTTATTTTCATGCACTGCTATGTTCCAAATCAAATGTTCTAAAAAATTATCTAGTTTTATCTAGTTTTATTTGGTATTAAATGTATTGTAATATGTGTCGTATTGCACCTAAGGTATCATGATATCGGATCGGCTAAGTTCAGTATTGTGCCAGCCCTAGTATGACCAGCTGGAGCCTAAGGCCCCGATCCAGGAACATGTGACCAAGAGGCAGACTGGAGAAAACTACAAGTTGGAAGGATTTATATACACCCTAGTGTATTGGTCAGCAGGGGCAGCAGATAGAACTCCATGTTGCCCCGTTGAAGGACTCGATGTTCTCCATGCCTGGAAAGCCCAGGCACCCTTACTCTGGGGGGTGAGACCACAAAGATGGAGTAACCTTGACAGAAGTTGAAGCAGACCTGTGTACATCTGTGCCTCCCCTAGTAAGGGAATTAGGCAGTCTGGCACCTCTTGTCCATCCACGAAGTACACTTGGTATACCTGGGGTTGGGAGTAGAGATGTTGGAAGAGTCTGTCTAAGATTCGGCCATTGAAGATATCAGTGTTGCACCTCTATCCCCAGGGCCAGCATTCCAACGTTGAAGATGGTAAGGGGCCCTCTCTCTTGTAGTAGACTCCTGCCTTTCAAAGAAAACAAGGGGGAGTGTAGTATCTGCGCGACTGTCCCGTGATATGAATTATTATCTGTATTATGTCAGATGGCAGGATAGCTGCATAGTTCTCTTCTACACGTGGATGCCAAGCAGACAGGATGTGTCTGGGACAGCCAGTAGAGGGGGGAGTCAGCCCGGGCCAGAAACCTACTGTGTTTGTAATTGTGTATAAGAACACCCCATAGGGTTACTATAATTAGCATAATTTAGTAAGATTGCTATTCAATCAGCATACTAAGTCTTGCTTCTGAAAATATACTTGAGTCTCAGCTGGATAAACCAGGCTACATGCTTGAGAATCTGCAAGCAACCTGATTAATGCACAAGTAATGAAAATAATGTGTTTCTTGCAAGTCATAAAATGTTACCTAACAAAGAGAAAGGACTACAATTATATTGTCATGTTCTTTTCTTAGATGTACCTTGATGAAAGCTTCAGGTCTTTGAGTATTAAAACCAGTTTTGATACTTATATTTGGAAGGATACCTGATGCTGAATTAACCACCTGAGCCTAATATTTTTGGTATATTTTAATAAGGCATGTTACATACCAGTACTTACACAAGGTGCTGGATAATGGAACTTCAGAGGAAGCAGAATTAGGAGTATAATGTCGTGCATACTATTTTGTATTATTATATACACATATTCTCATGTTCAATACTAAAATCTGATTGGTTTGGATGCATTTCACAATCTCTAATGTTACTCTCAGCATTTGCAACACACTTGACAATGGGTAAACATTATACATTTATTGACTGAGATCGAGGGCAACATGCGTTTTGTCGGACCCAAGAACCAAACTGTCTGCCGTCTGCCTGAGGCCGTTAGGCCAAATGGCAGACAGTTTGGTTTGAGGGTCAACAAAACGCATTTTGC
Organism: Saccostrea glomerata; assembly: GCA_003671525.1. Lineage (NCBI taxonomy): Eukaryota > Metazoa > Mollusca > Bivalvia > Ostreida > Ostreidae > Saccostrea > Saccostrea glomerata. Next base: position 319,054 of record PRKT01000226.1, on the reverse strand, counting down.
CCGAGAACTTAGTCAATAAATGTTTTGTTATACTTTTCATCTTTTTTTTTTTTTTAACAAACATGCATTTTGTACTGTCTTTCGTAATGTAAGCTCAGGACCGTCACTTTTGAAAGCCAATGAATGAAAATGACATTAAGCTCCACCCATTCTGTGACGTAAGTGGTCCAAGATCTCACTCAGCAGTCCAACATATCATTCAGCAGTCAAACATCAATTTTTTTATGCCCGCTCAGCAAAACATTAGAAATGTTAGACTTTTTTCGTATAGATTTGTATATATAGGAACAAATTTTTAAAGGTGTAACCAATATGAAAATGTCACATGCTTGCAAATTATGCAGATATGGTTCACTCTAAAATTCTCAAAATGTCAGCCGTGTGTTTGAACAATGAACATGATTAATATGTACTTACACAAATCAAATATTTAGTATCAACTGATCATGATTTTCAGTCTCTCTTTCAGAGATAAGCGTAGTCGTTCTTAATGGTCAGTTCTCCATGGTACTTCAATCCTTAGAGTTTCCAGTGGTCAACTTTTTTGTCCAATTCTGTTTCATTTGAGGGCTAATGGTAGATATTCCATGCATACATGTAGTAGATCTGATGAAAAAAAACTTTGTACAAATAACATGCATTAATTATTTGTATGAAGTAAATACAATATGTAATGTTTACATGAAATTATGACACAGAGAAAAGTTAGCTGCATAGTAATTTCATAGAATATATCTATAAATATTAAAACAAAAATGCCTAAGGGCCACAATCGGCAGTTCTTCAGAAGATATTTAAAAATATTATACTTTCATGTAAATTACTTGAATCTGATTCATTGAGAAACATTTGTTAAAAAACACTATTACCCGCTGAGTAATGAAGCCACGCCCTCCTGCGTAGCAACAGTCAACATTGCTTGACGACGGGTGGTATTCCAAAAAATAGCGACTGCACAGAATTTATGCGCGCACGGTTCACTGTTATATGTATTTGTATAAAACATTCAGTATAATATAATAAATATAGCATGTAGTTGAGTGTAACATTGAAAATTTTCACCCCTCGAAAACCATT
>PRKT01000226.1:299840-316650 GCA_003671525.1 Saccostrea glomerata | reverse complement strand
CCCCCCCCCCCCCCACGCCTCCCCCCACTTGAAAGTTTTTTGTTGGTTTAGCCCCTTTATTTCTGATGCCTATGATACTGCCCTATGCAACGGGCTTTAACTCAGGTTTTACTATTTAGAACAAACTCTAAATTGCACATACTTAAATGTCATTAAAGAATTGCATGACAATTTAAATACCTTTTGATGACACGTGTTCTTGAAATTCACATTATGTTTACTAGTTCTCCATCAAAATTTTCCCGCCAAAATAATATTAGCCACGAGGGTTTTGATTGGACGATGAGAAAATTTACTTCCGTGTTATCCATTTCATGAATGAGGGTATTGTAATGAATTACTGATATTATTATAGATTTGGTCAAATCAAGTGTTGGAGTTATGTCATGTATTTTTAACTTTAGGCACTGAAACATTGAAATATGACACGAAACCCTATCACGTGACACTTGACAACAAGTATAGCAATGCATTGTGGGAATAACGCCGTCAACTTCCTTTTATTACGCCGGCCTTTATCGCCACATCGACTTCACGCGTCAAGCTGCTGAGAAGATGGGAATGCGAAGACCAAGAAGCACAAAGAACCCTCCGGTGTTCAGTCATGAGTTTTTCATCCAGAATCACGCAGACATTGTGTCATGTGTGGCCATGGTTTTTGTCATAGGACTAATGTTTCAGGTATCGTATATTTGTGACACTGACAGTGCGTGGCTGTACCATATGTTTATCACTTCGTTTCACCATGAATGCAAATATTGGAGTTTTCAAATAACCTTTACTGAATTTTTGTATAAAGCATGATTTTTAAAAGATGCTGTAATGTAATTAGATAAATGAAAGTGAAAGTAGATATTTGAGAATGACGTGGCAGTGATTTTAAATGTGAATGATCTGTCTGCATATTTTTAAAAAGGAAATTAATTAATTAATTGGCATAGACAGACATTTAGCTTGATTGCAATCAGATAGGACTATAAAATTAACCTGGTTAAAACCAGTGTATCTTGTAAATTTTGCAAAATTACAAAATACATGCATTTATGCTTTGGCATATTGTCTCAAAAAATGGTGTTTCTATATTAATTCCTAATATATAAATGCATGTTTTATATATATTCATTTATATTTGGAATGGAAAATAGTTTCCAAATAGAACTACACAAATAGAAATTTTAGTATATTATCTTTATATCATGATTTAAATAAAATTTTATTTTGAACGAAATTATTTTTCAGGCAACAGCTCCAGTGGCATCTCTCTTTGTGACACTACAGAACAATGTCACTAAAACTAACAATGGTAGGTTGTTTTAAGTCTATACATGTATTTACTCTAGTATTTCCATTCCTGATGGTTTTTGATTTTTATTTTTTAGAGCTAAAATTGTGCTGCAGCTGATGTCTATTACTGTTTTGCATTATATTCATATAAATCAGAAAAGTTAATCTTACCATGGAACTAAAATTTCTATTATTTATTAAATGATATATTTAGTTTTTCTAAAATATAATTGAGGAATTCAACATTTCTTAATTTCCTGAGATTTAGCACCACGCTTATGTCAAAGGGTGATTTTAAGTACTTGTAAAGTTAGGAATCTACAGCATATGCCTAAAAGTACAATACATAAAGTCATTTTGTTCAAGAGTTCAAACTAAGCCTTAGAATAGATTTCCATTTGTATTTTTAATAGACACTGGAGAGGAGGTGACAAGCTACATGGTGGGACTGAAAGACCTCTTCTGTGTCTTCTTCTACCTCCTCATCTGTATCGTGGTCCACGCAGTCATCCAGGAGTACATTCTGGATGTAAGTCTCTCAATCACATACACAGTATCAAAGAAAGTAAATCATGTCTGTAGGAAGACCGTTTAGATCATTGTCATTATTTGTAATATAGGGTGGCAAATTTCATTCAGATTCTCTGGTCATAAAACTTACACAAGCACAATTTCAGTCTCAGTCTTAATTTTCAAACATTTATTTTTTCTGTAAAAGTGACTGAGACTGAAAATAAAAGTGAAGTTTCTTTTGGAAGGGTTTAATTAGCTGAATAAAGAAACCTTTAATTATAAATTTAAGCTCAGCATATATGCTTACAATTGAAGTAAATTTATTTCCAGTATGTACCTTTCTTTCAATAGACCATTGTTCAAAGAAGTTGATTTACATCAGTGTATGGAAGGAAATAGTCTCATATCAATTGTTTTGTTTTTAATTATACAGAAATTGAACAGGAAAATGCATTTGTCTAAAGTAAAGCACAGCAAGTTTAATGAGTCTGGGCAGTTACTGGCATTTTATGGAGCTTCTGCTGTGTGGGGTGCTGACATTATCATCAAGGTTTGTATAGAGACTGTCAATTTACTTGTATGTACTTAATGTAAGTGAGAACTTAGTTATCTGTATTGTTACTTCATAGGTGCTAAATATTTTGACTTTTGGCTTTGCAGGAAGGTTTTGTGAATATTAACCAGCTTTGGGAAAATTACCCACATAGCGAGCTCTCGTAAGTCTGATTTTTGCTGTAGTTGTAAAAAAAAAAATCCTTCTGTGTAATTGTTTTGGTACTAATCAGGAAAAAATAAGAGAATCAATGATAAGATTTAGATAAGAATGTAAAATGCTTATTGATACATGACTGCATGAAAATATTTGTATAAAAATAAACTTTTATTGTTCACAGGTTCATTGTGAAGTTTTTCTTCATCATGCAAATTTCCTACTGGATCCACTGTTTCCCTGAGCTTTATTTCCAGAAAGTGAAGAAGGTAAGGCTCTAAGAGGAAAGCAGGAATTAATTGATCTTTTTATACATACCGTATATACTCGCCTATAAGTCGGTCCGCCTATAAGTCGGTTGTATTTTTTGAGGCTATTTTAGAAGGATTTGCCATTGACCCGCTTATAAGTCGCTTCAACTTTTTTGCGGAAATCGGGTGTCAATTTGAAATCAATGTTGTAAGTTTTTGGCTGTGATCCACGGATTTTTTTTTTTTGAGAACTTACGCCGATATTTTGTTAAAAAACGTTTTTATAACAAATAAATTTTACATCAATACTCTCATGTATATTCACCTTTGTACAAAACTTTCTTAAGGATATGATTTTTCATTGTTTAACAAATTAAACAGCTGCATTTTATCATTTAATTACTCTGATAACTTCGTAGTGTTTTGACTTTAGAGTGATTTCCCTTAGTTAAAATTGGAATCATAGGCGGATCTCTGTCTCTTTGGCATGGTGATGAACAATGTAACGAATCTGCCATAATTCCGATGATATTTATGAAAAATGTCAAAATTTTGAGGTGCTCAATGTACAAGCAGTCTATTATTAGCAATTATCCTTGAATTTACCGACATGTACAGGTAAACAATTATTGTCTCTTAATTACCTATATCCCTTCCCTGACACCGTGTTTATTTAGTGGCACACGTCCTGACAAAATTGTGTAACGGTAATGAATGACAATTAATTTCCTAGTGAAGAATATAATTCTGAAATATTTTATATTTAAATGAAACATGTTGTTAAAGTTATTTTAGATGTCACATGTATATAAATCATTTTTGCTGAAAGGCATTTTATCGGGTTCGCAATTCAATTTTACCGATAATCAATCTATTTACAGTGCAGTACCGTATGTCACAAGAAGTTACTAAAGGATTATATATGTAAATTATGAACAAAATATGCAATACACACTAAAGAAGAAACTTTGTAATTGTTCAAATATACGTACTCTATGCAAAATAACACTATAACTAAATAATATATCATATGTTCAGGCGGTTATCCACGATATATGTTCGGCTTTGTTCTAGAAATACTGCATTTTGCCGTCAGGAAAATTACCAAATTTTGATGACTCGCTTATAAGTCGGACATAGAGTTTTGTACCAAAAATTAACTCCCAAAAAACCGACTTATAGGCGAGTATATATGGTAGTAATTGTATATCCTTTCAATTTTTGTAAACAATCATCTAAAAATTCAATTTGCTTGTCAATTAGAAATTTTACCCAAATTTTAGAGTTAAAAAAAAATCATAGCTAGGATTTCCGTTGATACAATCTTCCAAAGAACTGGTTGCAAAGTTGCACATTGAATTCAAACTTGTGACATAAGGATCAACTCCTTACACTGCGACTTTAGAGCAAATATTCAACACTGTTCCAAGCAGAAACAAATTTTGGATCATAAGCCAAGCAAGCAAAGTAGTTCTTTCCACAATATTGGATGGTATCAGATAATGCACAGTAGTTTATAATCCCAAAGGATCTTACCAGTGCAAAGACTAGAATAAGCTCTTCTGATTGAAGTGTGTCCCACATACCTGTTTGAAAATTAAAACGATACTGTTGGGTTATGTTCAGTTGCAAACTTGTGCACTTAATGAAATATTCAGCTTTGGTAATTTTTTCATTACATTGCAAGTTTTTTTTACAAAATATGTTTTTCCTTTGTCATTAACAGGACGAGATGTCATCAAGAATTCAGTACGCAGTTCTTTACCTGGTATTCATATCTGGAGCTTTCTTTTTAAAGTAAGTATTAATCTTAAGTATATTTATTGGAATTTTAAACTTAACTGACACATTTAAGTGTAATTTGACAATTAAGATATAATGGATAATTTTAGAAGAAAAAAAAACTACAATAAATCACTCTAATTCGTAGGTTTAGTTTCTCATTTTGATATTGAGTGCTTTTTCATGCCATTTTTTTTGTCCCATTTTAGTTTCAACAGAGTAGCCCTTTGTATGATAGTACTTCACTACGCAGTAGAATTTGTCTTCCACCTCGCCCGTCTTTTGTTCTTTGCTGAGAAAACTGACTTAGCCAATCATGGGTATGTATCAAAGTCTATAAAAGCTAAAAAGTGTTTGGGGAATCAAAAGCAAAAAATGAGAGTTCTGCACGTGTACAATCGAATGTCATTAAGACATGATAATCTTAATAATTATCCATTTATTTCCATTTGTAAATTGCTTGAAAAACAAAATCTTAAGGTCTAAATACAAATACATTTTTGTAAATAAATTCTAATAGTGGAAGTTCCGTTGGTGTTTATTTACAGAGATGAAGCATCTTGTGTCAAAATTAATGTGGATTTAAAAAGTATCAAATCTAGATTATTTTTTATGAAGTTATTACATGCATTTGTATTACAGAGATAATGACTGAATCTTTCTTTGTAGGTTTATGGTTTTCAATGCTCTGTTTGTGCTAGTTAGACTGGGAACTATTACCTTGTCTGTCTTAACCTTCTGGTAAGTTCAGCAAAACAAACATTAAAAGTTATTGCAGATAAACAGACAGACAGACAAACGGAGAGGGCAAAAACAATATACCCCTGAAACTACGATTATGGGGGCATAAAAAAGAAAATCAAGATAAACCATTTCATACACATAATAATGCATATTTGTTCATTTATGTTAAAAGAATTTCTTGACGTCTTAAAAATAATTGTAATTCAATAGCTACTGTTAACTTGACTTATGTAAATTGCTAAAATAATATTGCCTATGAATCATAGATAACAATTTCAGTACATCTCACTAATAATTAATTAAGTATGCAACCCCTAATATTTAATGGGAACAATTTCAATTTAAATCCCTCTCAGATCAAAAAAAAAAATCCAGCTAGACAGACAGACAGAGCGACAAGGTCATCTTCATTTACAAGGTACTCACCAAAGAAGTTAAGGAGATGGGGTAACTTCACTTATGGTACCTACTCAATTGAATAGATTCTTTTATTTGTTCAATGATTTTCCAGTGATTGAATTAACCTAATATGTAAGCACTGAAAAGTCAGTAAACAGTTTATCTATTGTGTTTATTTAATGACCATGTATCAATACACAATAGGTCAAATCCGATTAGAGTCCATAAATTCATAAAAAAAATTGTCATGTTGACTTTCACATTAATACAATTATAGGAATATTTAAATACCTGTTGCAATAGAGATTAAATACACGAGTCTATAAGTATAATTCCATGATTGGCTCACATCAATATAACACATGTCTATTTGTAATGATTTACGCAGTAAAAACAAACAACATGACCACATCCCGAGTCCAACAAAAACAGCTGATATAAGGCTGAAAATACATTGGATGAGACATTACATACAAGGGTTAACTGTCATGGAATTCTGGATGACGTGCATTACTAACCAGACATTCCGCGTTAACTTTTATATAAAAAATTCCACGTTAATAAGGAATTCCATTAGCACTTTTTAAAAAAAAAAAAAAGCCTTGATTAGATTAATGTAATTAAATTCTGCCTTTTTTATTTTATACTCTCAGTATGTGGCAAGGTGATCATAATGCAAGATGTGGAATTGATAAAGAGTGCAAAAAAATCAAATCCTGTGATAGCGCAAAAGAAAACAGAGTTAAAAATATCTTACAAAATTATGCTAATTCACAAAGAATGAGTGCGGCGGAGCTTCAACCCAGTCTACGCTAGATCCTGCTGGAGAAAAGGCATACCTGGCATTGCACAAAGTGTTTCTTAATTGGGCAATTAATTCCTTAATTGTTGCCAAATCTGTACCACTCTGTGCCAAAAAGGAAACTAATCTATAATAAATATCAAAGCTGCATTTTTTGCACTGATCTACTAAATTACAATCAATGAGCAAGTAGTTACTCTTTTTCGGAGATTAGAATTTTCTACTGAGCCATTCTGCTAAATAATAATTATTAAAGAATTTTTAGCTCTCTTTATTATATCTGTGCATTTTTTTCTATTAAAATATAATTAACCTGCTTTTCTTTTCTTGACAACCTCTACCCTGATGTAGTGTCAGTGTCCTTTACCTATGATGAAATAGTTGTCAAACTATCTCCCTCACATTTTATCTCTAGACTTTTAGTTTTTATCCAGATTGTTACATATGACACATTTTATCTCTGAACTTTTAGTTTTTATCCAGATTGTTACATGACTGCTTCTGTATAACTAACTATTTGGATACTAGCAAGTTTACTATTTTTTTACCCAGTAAACAGGTCTTGTTTATGAAAAAATCATGCAAAAATTTATGTTATTCAGGGAGAGTGAACAAAGATAGCAAAAGTTCTCTACATAATAAAATGGATAGGTATTTGGTAACTCACTAAATGTTCAATCATAGAGAAAATGAAATTTTATGCAAGGGTACATTAATAACATTAGAAATTTCTTTTCTTTTATAACAAATTTGTACAAAATTTGCTTCTCTCCTATTTCATCAGCGTACATGTATTAACTTTTATAAAATCCTTGTTAATTAGGCACTTCCTGTTGATTCAGACCTATATTCAAAGAAGTCAATAAAATATTGTCATTTCATACCTTAATGTCAGCAAAAATGATACCTTTAAGAAGACTCTCCAATGACCAGAATAAAATTATCAACTTTAATCATGTAGTCACCTTGTAATCTTCCTTCAACAGAGACTATAATGAGTAAATCCTTATCATTAACTCTGTAACTGTCTACCCCCCAGCCAAAGTAACGCGACACACACACCAGACTCGCATTTATCTCACCTGGTACACGTACAACAATGCACCAGAGAAATTTCTCAATACCACACGCCACATGAAAACCTTGGACCTTGAGTTTATTCTCCAGACAACACTGCAGAGATTATAAAAGATACACAGTGGGGTGGGACCGCAAATAAGATCCAACAAATGCTGGGTACTTGAGAATTCAAGTTTGCATAGCTGAAATTTAAAATGAAATTTTGAAAAGGTTGAAATGTACTTGTATCTCCAAGCCACTTTTCTGTCTTTGTTGTCAAGCTTGTTCTGAGGTTCAAAATGGAAAGATGACGTTTTCTTTTTTACTTGGCATCTTTGGTATTTTTTCCCCCCTCATGTAAGAATATTACAATGAAAGAAACAAAACTGGCAGAAGATTAGACGTTGACAAACGTTTTAATCACTCAAGCTTTCAGGAATTACGATTAACAGAATAAAATTTTGTTGCCTTTATGTGAAAGACACAGAGGGTGCTTATATAGTCCCCTTTACCCTATCGTTAATAATATAAACAGTTTTTAAATTCAAATGTTATTTTTATACTTTTATTCTTTCTTTGAGAAAGTCGCAAATAAGAAATTACCAGTTTGTAGCTGCACCTTCAAATGTGCCAATTTTTCCCCACATGGAATCCAAACGTGTCAGAGACGCCCGGAACCTCGGCTCTATTTGTTTGTGGATAATCAGCAAATGTTTCTACAAGAAGCTAAGCGCTCGTCTAGTATAGACTGATTTCTATCTCCGATCTAAGCGAACACAAGTCTGTTGCAATGTAGCAGCGAACTTCGAATAACTTAAAACACCCGAAAATCTACCTTATACGTGACTGAATCATGCGTAGCACGGATTCAACCTATTCACCCGTAAACAAATAAACAACCAATCGATCTCCTTTATCGATGGACTTAATCTGCATACAAAAGAAACACACGTGTTTTACCATAACTTTTATAAATATATTTATTTCCCGATCAAGACAATTAAGGAGCACACGGCAGGTGTGATCGGTCGGCAGGGGGATGCTCACTCCTCCATGGCACCTGATACCACCTCTGATGTTTAGGAGGTCCGTGTTTTCTCTGCTCCTACTTTGTATTGTTTTCATAATATGTACTTTAATTGATCATGAATACTGTTCGTTAACTCCAAATGTTTCATTGCAATTATATTCCATTATAATCACTAAAAATAGTTGTACAGATGATCTAAACCAAAAGGGGTCTTTATATTTTTTAAACTAACTTTGAAAGAGTTATCACAGAGAAAAAAAAAATTAGAAGTGGAAATATAACCATATTCCTTTGGCCGGTGACAATCCGTTACAAATCATCGGAAAACCAAGTGGGATATATTGTAGACATATGCAGATGTATTATACCGTATAACCATTGTAACCAATCAATAACTGAATAAAGAAAACTGGTGTTCATCAGAAGCTTACTGGTAGCAAATGAAGATAAGAATTTATCTCTTTGTAACAACTGTAACCGTATTGTACATAACCAATTAAAAACGGATTAAATTAAAAATGCTCTCCAGTGAAAAGGAACTAGTTACAATTGAACATAGGTGAAAGTAAGCAATACATTCTTGCCAATACATTTACAATATTTCAGTACTATTTTAAATGTTGATAGCGTGTTTGTATATACATGTATATGTGTGTAATCTTCAATGTTGTGAGGTAGATAAGGTTTAACTGAGGAGGAGGGGACTGAATGTGGGCAAGAGGTGAAAGTGAAAGTACAGTTGTTGTTACCTAGTCATATCATGTTCTCAGAGTAAGTATGTCGGATGTGTATTATTCATAATGTTTATCACCACCGTTTGTGTGTTTAGGTGTAATTAACTGCCATTTTCTTTCTTTTTTGCTAAAATGATATTGATGAGAAATATGAAACATTTAAAAGAATTTGTTGATTTAATGTTATTCAATGCTTTAATTCAGGAATTTTTAATTTTCAAATAAGTAAGAATTTTTTGTAGATTGTGAACCAAATAAATATTTTTTGTATGTCATTTTTCTAAATATTGCGGTTTTCGTGTAATAGTATATACTACATGTAAATAACTAGAAAAGTGTCGACTAAATTAGTGTATCAATATGGATCATATGTCAGAAGAAAATAGAAGTAAATAAGGCAATATGAATAAATTTTCTAAAATCAAGTTTGTGTTTTAAGGATTTTTCTTTGTTTTAACAGTTTAGGAAAATTGATTATTGACCATCTGTTGTGTTTCAGTTAAAGCCAACATATTATGCTATCTCAGTGATGCTCTTTTAAAAGATTGCCGACTCCAAATTATATATCTCGGATGAATGTTTTTTTTTCATGATATTCTCCACATGGTTTAACAGATTCAGCATAAACTTCTTAAATATACCAGTAATGGTGCATTTATGGCTTAAATTGAGCAGTTAGGGGAGTTGGTGTCCTATTTTGGTTTTCCACATTTATAACTACAAGATTCTACCGCTTTTTGACAGATAAATATTATGTAGCTCTGTTGATTTAGGTATTTGCAAATATACCTATGAAGTTAGAAGCAATTATTCTTGGTGAAATAAAGAATATTACAGTACTGTAATAAAAAGTTTCAATATGCAAATTGTTTGAAATTATGCATGCATGCGTGAAAGTGCCAAAAATGTGCTTGGCAACTATAAAGTAATTCTGAGGTATAGCAATATGAAAAGTATCGGTGTAAAAAATCAAGAATTGTCAGTACACTGTACTTGATTTTCAGCTTACTACAGGGGAATACTATGAAGCTTGTTTGTCTCGTAAAAATTGAATTTTTTTTGTTTTTTGCTAAAACCTAGATTGGTCAAAACCACTAGATTTTCATGACATCAACTCAAGAGCTTTGTTAAATGTATCATCAGAACTTCCTGATTACTTCCCAAATGACCTTGTCCAGCAGTGGGATTTGAACCCACTATCTAAGAAACAACTCTTCACTCTGTAGCAATTGCTTTAACCACTGTGCAACCCAAGCAAAGATTGTATCTATTTATAGTAACATCCTCAGGTATCTTGCACAAAGGCCTGGTAGGGTACATTAATTATTCGTGAGAAAACTTGTTGAAATAGCAATATACTTTACTGGTAAATGACAAATTTTTGGGGGAAAATATAAATTCAAAGTACTATTTAAGGAACATGTCATATGACCTTCAGTTGACCTGTCCTTTGGCCTTACACTTGTAATGGTTTGGGCCGTGGATATTGGCCTGGATAGCTCAGTAGGTTGAGCACCTGACTGGAGATACAGGGGTCCGGGGTTCGATTCCCGGTCCAGCCATACATTTTCTCCTTTCCTGTTACAGATTTGGTGCCGTTGACCACCCCTGGAACTGCAGGTGAAAGTCCTGCCAGGGGCAATAAGAACTTGGGTTGTGTCTTCGAGGGCGAAGACCATTTAAGGAGGGAGGAATGTAATGGTTTGGGCCGTGGATATCGGCCTGGATAGCTCAGTAGGTAGAGCACCTGACTGGAGATACAGGGGTCCCGGGTTCGATTCCCGGTCCAGCCATACATTTTCTCCTTTCCTGTTACACACTTATACTGATAAATATTGAGGTCATCACTAAATTAAGAAAAGTTTGGTCAAGTTCAAAAGTATGTTAAAGTTAAAAAAAAAAATAGGCTCTCATCATCATATAAAGTTTGATGAAAAATTCTGAATAATTTCTTTGAAACTTTACTAAACACAATGAAAAAGTGATTGTGTGGTCAAAGGAAAGACTAACATTAAAGGTTAAAAATTAAAATGTAAGTGGCTACAATTTGATAATTATTCTCACTAAATGTACATTTACAGGTATAAAAGGTTTGTTAAAAAAAATTGACTCAATAGTTTCATTGAAGTATGTTAACACTAAGTAATGACAAGGTAAGATCAAAGGAAAGGTCAAGGTAAACAAAAAATAATTTATACCGGTAGGTTGCATAGTAGACTAATGTATCTTGTGCAAGGTTTGATAAAATTGAAATGTATTGACTCAGAATATTTTCTTTAAAATTAAATTAACGGAAGGACGGGAGATAGACAAAACACTTTTTGTCGCAATGCGTCTCGGTCATCATGCTAAAATATTCTCCACAACCCAATTCGTATATTAAAATTCTATCCGTTTTGGTTTACTTTATGGTGTGATTTAAACTGGTTCCCGGTAGCATTCAACCAGTTTATATCCTGAGAAAACTCGAGAAAGCAGAAAAACATGGCTTTACGTCTTTACGGACTTCAGTCATTGTCACGCAATTTTTGCTTAATCGGGTAAGGTTAATAACAAGTTGTAAATTAGAACATAATGACATTTGATAATTTACAGGGTATTGTTTTTGCATCCAGACAAATTGCAATCTAAATAGAAAACCGAATAGTTCAAGGTGAACTCTCAATAGGTTGCAAATTATAACACAAAGTGATGCAATTACAACTACATTTATAAATATGAATTTAAACTTTTTTGGTCATGTCTAAAACTTAATTGTGCAGATAAGAGAGTGCTGATATCTGAGAGTGGTTTGTATTTACATTTCGAATTTCCTCTGACTGTACATGCTTTACTTGAATTTTATCATATGTTTCTGATAATTTGTCTGATTTGTTTTCAGCTGTAGAATGATGGGTAACGATCTCGGTGGTGGAGCTGGCAAAGGGGGAGGAACTGGAGGCACAATCAGGTCTATATATAAATCTGACTAAATATGACATTGGTATTTGGTATCATCAGGTCCAGTACAATCTCTTGATTTAGCTATATAGCTTTAAATAGCTATATAGCTTTATTATGCTATTCAGTATAGCTTAATTTAGCTATTTTACTCTACTTTTTTCTCAAAGGTGTAATTTTCTCAGTATGTGCAAAAAAGCGCACCTTGGTGCAGTGTTGATATACAACTTTGAACTCTTCTTAAAATAATGCATGTAAAATTCACTCATCAAATTACGTCTCCTTGAGAGACTTTGTACTCAAAGTTTTACAAGTTTTGGGGCTATATAAAGCAATTGATACAGTTACTCCTGCAATGATATTATAATGGAGACCAATTATGTTCAACAAGATAATTGATTGGTAACAGTTCAGCACAATGAGAAGCAATCATGCCTCAAGGCATCCAAGGTAGTCACTAGTGGACAGTTAGTCTAACAATAGAAATTCTCTTTTGCTTAAAAGTATTCAAAAGCTGCAAAGGTAGAACTATCTTTGATTTTGGTTGTTGTTTTGATAGCCCATAGTACAAATATGAAGAGTCAAATACATGCGACTTTTTGTTTATTTTCAGCAAAAAACACTTTTGTGAAAAGCTGTATAAAAATAGCTAAATAAAGCTATTTTGAATAGCTTAATAAAGCTATATAGCTATTTAAAGCTATATAGCTAAATCAGGAGATTGTACTGGACCTGATCATATTTTGGGGCTTGACCTCAGCGAGATTCCTTGACACTAAAATTTTTAGACTAACGTCTATGAAACTTTGGAGGAGACATCAGTTCAATGTTTTTAGTCTCAACAAGTCTTACTGAGAGTAGATTATAAAGATATGTCTGAAACAATAGATGATATTAAAGAAAGTTGGATCCTGCTCTCAAATTTTAAAAACAATTTTCTCTGTGTGCAGCCTGAATTGAAAAATAGGAATCTAAAATTAACAGGACTGCGAAAGCTTAAAAAAAAAGAACAATTGATAATTTTCTTCTAAAACACCTTTTGCCACAGAATATAAGTATGAATTTTTTTTTTTTTTAACTGATTATTCAGAAGCCTGAAGGTCTTTTTTTTTTCAGTACAAATTATGGTTTCCAATCTCAAGATTTCCTTGTACAGTGTTCCAATGATCGATTAAAAGTAACATAAACTGACCACTGGCATGTTATATTGTACGAGACTGCTTGAACTTGACAGTTTGCCCACTTGTTTTTTGTAGAGAGGCAGGTGGCACATTTGGGAAGATAGAGGCTGCCAGAGAAGAGGAATATATCAGGAGACTGGTAAGGCCAATTATTTTTTTTAGACGTTAATGTTATCTAAATTTTAAAAATTTTTAAATGTTATTTCCACTACCAGATGATTCAATGCTGATCTTTCAGTTTTGTTAATAGATTAAAAGCTAGCAAGTTGAAAATATTTTATTTTTAGGAAAAAGATTTTCTAGCATTCTTTAATATATACAGAATGGATTGTTTACTGTAAAATCACATATTTTTGTGGGGTCAGTTTTTTTGCGGAAAAAATATTGGGTTTGTGGGGATTTAATTTCTTATTGGAAAAAGATAAATAGTAATGCGTATGAAATTTTACATTGCATTTTGGTCATAAATTCTTGATTCTTTCCATTCCTCGAAAACAACGAAAAATTAAACCCCGAAAAAACTAGTGATTTCACAGCAATTTCTTTCATAAATTGTATTCTCTATCATATGTTTGGTTGTAAATTAGCAAAAGCAGCAGCTTAAAGAATTGAGGCGACACTTAAGTGTGGAGATCAATATCCTCGAAAAGGAAGTCCGCAGTCATCAGGTCAGGGGTTATCACGCCATGTAACCATGGTGATATGTTTATACATAAATCTTAGTGCACTGTTGTCATGTGCCTATCTGCATGAAGCATATCAATCATTCTTTTCTTTTCAATGACATTTTAGCATTGTGTTATTTAATTTAACTTTTTTTCTAACAATGGTTAAAAGGTTTTAACAGGGCTTGCTCTTGATAGGCACAAACAACATAGTAGTATCTAATGCGATAAAGGGTGACCCACCAAACTTACCAATGTGGGTCTCCATTTATAATTTCCTACCTTGCAGCTTCCTAAAATAATACAGTATACAAGTTAGAACATCAGAAGGCTTAACCTCATCCTTAATCAAGGACTACCGGTTCATTAAAAATAAGATTACATGGCCCAACATATAGCTGGATTGCAGGTGCTCTCTTCAGTTTGCAGTTTTTTTGCGTCTTGGTTAGCAAAATTCTGCTCTCTCAAAAACAGCGGTACCTTTGCTCAATATGCGAAGTTTTCTTGCAGTGAGATATCTGATAGTCATTGGGTCCTATGCTAGCCCAGATTCTGCAAAAATCTTGAAAGTCCAACATTTTTAGCAGTTTTTATGGCTTTCCTTTCCTTTCTTCCCACTAGAATGCTCAGCAACTGAAGGCTTTGAAAGACCACCTTGATGAGGAGGTGAATCATCATGAGAGAATTATTAAAGAACACCAGGTTAGTTCACTCCTTAGGGTTAATTTAGTGGGATAGTGGTGTTCTGAAGGAGTTTTTTCCCAAAAAAAAACAATTGGGGAAGAAGTGGAAGGGGATATATCAAAAGGCAATTCAGTTAAAGTGATATAGGGGAACCAAGGTAAACGGGACTAAAGTTAGACCATAGGGACATGCAAAATATTTGTTTCAATTTGTATGTTCTTCAAG
This sequence comes from Saccostrea glomerata, assembly GCA_003671525.1. Classification (NCBI taxonomy): domain Eukaryota; kingdom Metazoa; phylum Mollusca; class Bivalvia; order Ostreida; family Ostreidae; genus Saccostrea; species Saccostrea glomerata. The sequence goes on along the minus strand of PRKT01000226.1, from coordinate 301,648 downwards.
GGTATTTCAATTGAATTGATTAATGAGCATCTTATGAGTCTTAAGCATGGAACTGGCAGTATTAGCTAGATAGTGAAACTACAGGTTTAGTAAATAAGTGAGGGTTTTGTGACCTTACTCCCTTTAGTGATTTAAATTTTACTTCTACACTAAATGCTAGATAAATGACAGGTATTGAATGAATCGTTGATTGAAATTAAAACTTTAATAACCAGTAGGCTAGTGCTAATAACTTTAATGAAATGACAAAAATCCTCCTCTGTTGCTTTATATTTAGTTTGGTTTTGCATTTGTGTGTTATTTGCTTCAGTTTGGATTGTATACTACATGTATTTTTGTTTTGGTAATAGTTTTTCAAAAACTTAAACAATGAAAGGAAGTGAAGTCAGTTTTGTCTAAATGTTTGAAGTTTGGAAGAAGTCCTTGTTTCCCATATTATTCGTACAACTTTGTGTAACCCAGATAATCAATTCCTCAACACTGTCTGCTTTGCATTGGTGCCGAGACCCAGGATGCTTAATCGTGTAGTAGTCTATGTGCACACATTGCATGGCTTAATGTTGTGGATGTACAGTATAGTAGATATTATTTCACTATTAATGTTCTGCATTTCAACACTATTAATATTTTTGTGGTATTTTGAAAGAGAAATTATGTATAATATGTATGTGTATCAGAAATAGTCTTATGGGCAAACTAATTGAATATCCTTCAATTTTTAAATCTTAACATTTTTATTGCTGAGTTAATATTATTTTACTCATTACTAGGCATATTAGTGACATTTTTATTTTATTTTTTTGGATATTCATGGTCAAGGAACACATATATTTGTGATGTAATATGTCTAATTTAACTTTACAATTAACTTTAAACTACACATGAAAAAAGGTCATGTGGAGGTCAAGGTCAGATTTAGGCACCATTTAAAATTTTTTTAGATCATATAAATAGTTTACAAACATCTAATTTCAAATGCTGGAAAATAAGCATTTCAGCAAAATCTGATAAGGTTTTATATTGATTATTATCTTATTCTAGTTTAGTGAATCATACTTAAAACTTAACATGTTTTTATTTCCCTCCAGGAGGCTATTAAGAGGCACAAGCAGAAAATATCAGAGCTTGCAGGAAAGTCAGACACAGATTAAATCTACAGAAACTACTTAGAGTTTGATATCTGTAAATGAAAAGACCAGTGAGACAATGTTGGACAAAAAGTGCTAAAAATGTGTAAATATGAGAAAACATTTGTGTTTACAATAAAATTGTGATAATTGTTTTCTTATCAGTGTTGTTGAATTGCATTACATGTTCATGTACATCTATAATAGTGTTTTTAGCAAAACTGCTCACTCCAGCTGTACTATTTTCTTGAAAATAACCCCTTTTAAGGAATCATTATACGACTTTTCTGTTTAAAACTTTGAATTGTAAAAAAATAAGTATGACATCAAATATCCAGAATATTGGTGTCTGAGTTAGCATTTGTGTCAGGCTCTGAGGGTTCTTGTTAAAGTTTTTGAAGAAAATCCATTTCCAAGTAACTATAAATCCTACTGGACCAAACTTGCATGGAAAATGACCTAGGGATGGACACTACCAGACTTTTCTGTGATTTTGGATCTAACGTTTTTTCTGCAGATGAGTGTTTAGCTTAAAGTTTTTAGAACAGGTCCATTCCTAATTAACTCAGCTCTACCAGGTCGAACTTGCATGGATTTTTTTTTTATATACGTATTTGCTGAAAATGTCGGTAAAATTGATGGGTATGCAAACTCCAGTGCATGGATGATGCATTTGGGGAT
>PRKT01000226.1:250136-299648 GCA_003671525.1 Saccostrea glomerata | reverse complement strand
CCCCCCCCCCCCCTTCCCCCTCCACAAACACACACACACGCACGTGCGAATTGATTCTTAATTAAGGCATGTTAAAACATATATAGTGGCAAGAATGTATTGCTTACTTTCACCTATGTTCAACTGTAACCAGTAACACAGGTTACATTACGAAACTTTTCACTGGAGAGCATTTTTAATTAATTTACTCCGTTTTTAATTGGTTACGTACAATACAGTTACAGTTGTTACAAAGAGATAAATTCTTATCTTCATTTGCTACCAGTAAGCTTCTGATGAACACCAGTTTTCATTTATTCAGTTATTGATTGGTTACAATGGTTATACGGTATATTATAATACATCTGCATATGTCTGCAATATTTCCCACTTGGTTTTCCGATGATTTGTATCCGATTGGGTAACGATCTCGGTGGTGGAGCTGGCAAAGGGGGAGGAACTGGAGGCACAGTCAGGTCTATATATAAATCCGACTTAATGTGACATTCAATGGTATTTGGTTATTGGTATCCTAATCTCAGATTCCTTGACACAAATTTTTTTTTAGACTGATGTCTATGAATCTTTAGAAGAGACATCAGTTCAATGTTTTTAGTCTGAGCAAGTTTTTCTGAGATTGGATATCATAAAGAATGTCTGAAACAATAGATGATATTTAAGTAAATTGAATCCTGCGATCAAATCTTAAAAACAATTTTCTCTGTGTGGCCTGAGTTGAAAAAATAGGAAAACAAATTTGACAGGTCTGTAAATATGTAAAAAGAGAAAAGTTGATCATTTTTCTTCTTAAACACCTTACGCCACAGAATATAAGTACTTATCAAAATAGTTTTAATTTGATTATTCAGTAGGTCATTTTTTTCTGTACAAATTATGGTTTCCAATCACAAGATTTCTTTGTTAAGTATTCCAATGATCAATTAAAAGTAACATAAAAACTGTAAAACTGCCCACTGGCATGTTATATTGTGGCAGATTGCTGGAACTTGACAGTTTGTCCACTTGTTTTTTGAAGAGAGGCAGGTGGCACATTTGGGAAGATAGAGGCTGCCAGAGAAGAGGAATATATCAGGAGACTGGTAAGGCACATTTGATTTTTTTTTTATAGATACTAATGTTACCCCAAAAAAAAATGAATTGTTATTTCCTCTTCAAGATTACTGTATATCACTTAATTTTTCGCAACACTTTATTTTTGCGAGATACTCATTGACTCTTTATCAGGGAGACAAAATTTTCACGAATTGTGTTCACTGCTCTATATAATCTTAAGGAATTCTATTATATGCGAGAATGAAATTTTCGCGAGCATACCGTCTCGTGTAATTAGGCGAAAATAAAGTTTTCGCGAATAAAAAGTGATTTACAGTATCCAATGTTAATATTTCAGTTTTGGTAATAGATTAAAAAAAAACCAAAAAATATTTTAGGAAGGAGATTTTGTAGTATTCTTTATTTATATATACATAATTATTTTCCTTTATAAATCATATTCTATCATATGTCTGGTTGTAAATTAGCAAAAGCAGCAGCTTAAAGAATTGAGGCGACACTTAAGTGTGGAGATCAATATCCTCGAAAAGGAAGTCCGCAGTCATCAGGTCAGGGGTTATCACGCCATGTAACCATGGTGATATGTTTATACATAAATCTTAGTGCACTGTTGTCATGTGCCTATCTGCATGAAGCATATCAATCATTCTTTTCTTTTCAATGACATTTTAGCATTTTGTTATTTGAATTAACTTTTTTTAACAACGGTTAAAAGGTTTAACAGGGCTTACTCTTGATAGGCACAAACAACATAGTAGTACATGTATCTAATGCTGTAAAGGGTGACCCACCAAACTTAATTACCAATGTGGGTCTCCATTTAGATTTTCCTACCTTGCAGCTTACTAAAATAATGCAGTATACAAGTTAGAACATCAGAAGCCTTTCCCTAATCCTTAATCAAGGACTACCGGTACATTAAAAAAAGATAACATTGCCCAACATATAGCTGGATTGCAGGTGCTCTCTTCAGTTTGCAGTTTCCTTGCATTTTGGTCAGCAAGATTCTGCACGCTCATGAATTCTTGCAGTGAGATATCTGATAGTCATTGGGTCCTTTGCCAGCCCAGATTCTGCAAAAATCTTGAAAGTCCAACATTTTTAGCAGTTTTTATGGCTTTCCTTTCCTTTCTTCCCACTAGAATGCTCAGCAACTGAAGGCTTTGAAAGACCACCTTGATGAGGAGGTGAATCATCATGAGAGAATTATTAAAGAACACCAGGTTAGTTTACTTCATAGGGTTAATTTAGTGGGATAGTGGTGTTCTGAAGGAGTTTTCCCCCCAAAAAAACAACTGGGGAAGAAGTGGAAGGGGATATATCAAAAGGCAATTCAGTTAAAGTGATATAGGGGAACCAAAGTAAACGGGACTAAAGTTAGACCATAGGGACATGCAAAATATTTGTTTCAATTTGTATGTTCTTCAAGGGTATTTCAATTGAATTGATTAATGAGCATCTTATGAGTCTTAAGCATGGAACTGGCAGTATTAGCTAGATAGTGAAACTACAGGTTTAGTAAATAAGTGAGGGTTTTGTGACCTTACTCCCTTTAGTGATTTAAATTTTACTTCTACACTAAATGCTAGATAAATGACAGGTACTGAATGAATCGTTGATTGAAATTAAAACTTTAATAACCAGAAGGCTAGTGCTAATAACTTTAATGAAATGACAAAAATCCTCCTCTGTTGCTTTATATTTAGTTTGGTTTTGCATTTGTGTGTTATTTGCTTCAGTTTGGATTGTATACTACATGTATTTTTGTTTTGGTAATAGCTTTTCAAAAACTTAAACAATGAAAGGAAGTGAAGTCAGTTTTGTCTAAATGTTTGAAGTTTGGAAGAAGTCCTTGTTTCCCATATTATTCGTACAACTTTGTGTAACCCAGATAATCAATTCCTCAACACTGCCTGCTTTGCATTGGTGCCGAGACCCAGGATGCTTAATCGTGTAGTAGTCTATGTGCACACATTGCATGGCTTAATGTTGTGGATGTACAGTATAGTAGATATTATTTCACTATTAATGTTCTGCATTTCAACACTATTAATATTTTTGTGGTATTTTGAAAGAGAAATTATGTATGATATGTATGTGTATCAGAAATAGTCTTATGGGCAAACTACCGGTAATTGAATATCCTTCAATTTTTAAATCTTAACATTTTTATTGCTGAGTTAATATTATTTTACTCATTACTAGGCATATAAGTGACATTTTTATTTTATTTTTTCTGATATTCATGGTCAAGGAACACATATATTTGTGATGTAATATGTCTAATTTAACTTTACAATTAACTTTAAACTACACATGAAAAAAGGTCATGTGGAGGTCAAGGTCAGATTTAGGCACCATTTAAAATTTTTTTAGATCATATAAATAGTTTACAAACATCTAATTTCAAATGCTGGAAAATAAGCATTTCAGCAAAATCTGATAAGGTTTTATATTGATTATTATCTTATTCTAGTTTAGTGAATCATACTGAAAACTTAACATGTTTTTATTTCCTTCCAGGAGGCTATTAAGAGGCACAAGCAGAAAATATCAGAGCTTGCAGGAAAGTCAGACACAGATTAAATCTACAGAAACTACTTAGAGTTTGATATCTGTAAATGAAAAGACCAGTGAGACAATGTTGGACAAAAAGTGCTAAAAATGTGTAAATATGAGAAAAAATTTGTGTTTACAATAAAATTGTGATAATTGTTTGCTTATCAGTGTTGTTGAATTGCATTACATGTTCATGTACATCTATAATAGTGATTTCAGCAAAACTGCTCACTCCAGCTGTACTATTTTCTTGAAAATAACCCCTTTTAAGGAATCATTATACGACTTTTCTGTTTAAAACTTTGAATTGTAAAAAAATAAGTATGACATCAAATATCCAGGATATTGGTGTCTGAGTTAGCATTTGTGTCAGGCTCTGAGGGTTCTTGTTAAAGTTTTTGAAGAAAATCCATTTCCAAGTAACTATACATCCTACTGGACCAAACTTGCATGGAAAATGCACCTAGGGATGGACATTACCAGACTTTTCTGTGATTTTGGATCTAACGTTTTTTCTGCAGATGAGTGTTTAGCTTAAAGTTTTTAGAACAGGTCCATTCCTAATTAACTCAGCTCTACCAGGTCGAACTTGCATGGATTTTTTTTTATATATTTGCTGAAAATGTCGGTAAAATTGATGGGTATGCAAACTCCAGTGCATGGATGATGCATTTGGGGATGGACACTTTGGAATGTTCTTGAAAACCCTACTCTCCCATAAGTTTAATAGTGGTTGCAATACCCCCTTTTCTCTTTGCTTATCAGTTTTTTTTTCAGGTAAGTTGAATTCTCCTTTCAAAAACGATACTACTGTCTGAAGCAACATAAATGGGCAAATAAAAGTATTATCACTTCCTTAATTGCTTACTGCATTAATATCTTTTCCAGGTCTGTTGGCATGTCCCCTTTTAATCTTGCCAACATATACGATAGAAAACTGATCTAATTTATAGTTGCGGTGTCCAAAATATTTGATGACTCGAGCACTTGTTTCTGTAATAATTTTTTTACAGATGTATAGAATAATAATAGTGTTATTATCATAATATGGGTTTAAAAAAATGTATTACAGAAACGAGTGCCTGTGTGTGAGGACCTTGTTCTTCTTTCTCTTTCTTTTGGCTACCCCCCCCCCCCCCCCCCCCCCTCCACAAACACACACACACGCACACACACACACGTGCGAATTGATTCTTAATTAAGGCATGTTAAAACATATATAGTGGCAAGAATGTAGTGCTTACTTTCACCTATGTTAAATTGTAACCAGTAACACAGGTTACATTATGAACCTTTTCACTGGAGAGCATTTTTAATTTATTCCGTTTTTAATTGGTTACGTACAATACGGTTACAGTTGTTACAAAGAGATAAATTCTTATCTTCATTTGCTACCAGTAAGCTTCTGATGAACACCAGTTTTCATTTATTCAGTTTTTAATTTGTCACCGGCCAAAGGAATATGGTTATATTTCCATTTCTAATTTTTTTTTTCTCTGTGATAACTCTTTCAAAGTTAGCGGAGTTGATTTCTTGATAATTCTGCCGGAATGTAAATTAGGCAGGTCGATAGGTCAGATGCTATGGTGGTGTCCTCTACAAAAATTCAAATTTTTGTAGAGGACAGTGGCCTAATATGCATGCAAATCTCGTGTGCATCTGTCTCTGTCTAACGCTAAGGAGGCCAAATATGCATGCAATTCTCGTGCGGCTGTTTTTGTGTTTGATGTCAGTGAGCGAGGACTATTGAAATTGGCACGAGAGTCGTCGTGTAATTTAAATCTATGTCTAAATTTTTAAAGTTCAAAGCTACAATTTGATTTCATAATGAAATGGAAATATAAGGAATCACTGTCTAGTTAGTATAGTATGCCAGGGACATCAACGATAGTGTAATCGCCCGTTATGCAAATTATCCTACGTTTCCCACTATCGTTGATGCCCTGGCATATATACTATACTAACTAGACAGTGATTCCTTAAATAATCAGTGTAACCTTAAAATATAAAAACCCCTTTTTGTTTTAGATTATCTGTACCACTATCTTTAGTGATTACCACTAATGGAATATAATTACAATGAAACATATGGAGATAACGAACAGTATTCATGATCAAAAGTCCATATTATAAAAACAATACAAAATGGGAGCAGAGAAAACACGGAACTCCTAAAATCAGAGGTGGGATCAGGTGCCATGGAGGAGTGAGCATCCCCCTGCCGACCGATCACACCTGCCGTGTCATGATCGGGAAATAATGGAAAAATCCGTCGGTCGTCAATTCAGTGAATAAATAATGGACTAACAATTGTTAGTATGAAAAACATCAGTCAGCATTTGACTCAGTGGTAAATTGTATTTGCTGACAAGGTCATTGTATCGACCATAGAAGTTACGAAATGGTGACTTTAAACGAGGCTGCTGATATTCTTGTTTCATCAACTTGTTTGTCAAAAAATAGCCTCGTTTTGGAAATTGTTCATGCTTTTTACATTTTACAGGTGATCCAAAAACACCATTATATGATATAGATATTGTCAGTCAGAAACTCAAACATCTTTTTATGTCAACTTCAGTGTACTTCAGTGAAGTACAATCAGAATGTTTAAAAAAAAATAATTTTGCAAATGACAAATGACAAGGTAAAGTAAATTTACGAGTTCCATTTTCATTGAAAAAGCAGCTGTCAATGATTTAAAAAAAAGTATGGACCATAATTTATCTTGGGGAATGGTTGTGTATAAAGTTGAAAAGTCGTAGGATTTTAAGTTGTTGAATTTTGTAAAATTTTGTGATTTCAAATTGTCCAAAAGTTCCTTTGAATTTTTAAGTACCCACATCTGATTTACATCACTTGTTGAATATATTGTTGCACAATACTCATGATACTCTTGAATCAAGTCTCTCCTTCTCTACTGTTAATGTCTTAGTGAGGAGTAAAGAAAGAGGATTGGTTGGACATTTACTGGAACCTGCTATGTATCTTTGTTAGTAAGGATTGACATTCTTATGAAGTTTCGGAATCATATACTAGTATATGGTAGTTCGAATTCATTTTGGTTCTTTGGGATATTAAAAATGTTCAAAACTGATATGGTTTTGAAGAATTTCTTCCTTGGAAAGGCAAGGACTATGAATATAAGTTGGCTGTAAGTTGGAATATAAGTGGTACTGATCATGTAATCTATGTATAATTCCCATTTCACTTCTGGATTATTGAATACATAATAATAGATGATTTTCATATTGCTCCCCAATCTTTTAATACGCGATTTTTTCATGGATCTGATACATTTAATGTATAACCAATGTAACCTCAAAATATTTACAAAGACTCCCTTTGGTTTCAGATGAACTGTGACCATCGTATCTGATTGTCACCAAAGGAATATATAGTAATTGTAACCAGTGTAACTTAAAAATGCAAGACTCCCTTCTGGATTTTTAAATAATCAGCATCCTTAAATTGAGAGATTTGAAACCTTTGTTACCGGATGAAATAGTCTTGTGACAAGGTTACAATTGAACATAGGTGAAAGTCAGCACTATTCCTACCCCTTTATCATGTTTTTATCATGAGCATGCTTTAGATTAACATATCTGCTTTATTTCAGTTTTATTAAATAACGTGTTGCTGTATTTTTAGCTCACCTGGGCCGAAGGCTCTTAAAAGTGAGATTTTCTGATCACATGTTGTCCGTCGTCCCTCCGTCTGTAAACATTTCACATTTTCGACTTCTTCTCAAGAACCAATGGGCCAATTTAAACAAAATTAACTTGGTACAAAACATCCTTGGGTAAAGCGAAGTTTAAATTGTTAAAACAAGAACCAGTCCCTTCACTAGGGGAGATAATCAAGAAAAGATTAAAATAGGGTGGGTCATTAAAAAATCTTCTTCCCAAGAACCACTGGGCCAGAGAAGATGAAATTTATGTGGAAGTATCCTTGGGTAGTGTAGATTCTAAATTGTTCAAATCATGACCCCGGGGGTAGGACGGGGCCACAAAAGGGAACATAAGTTTTAAATTGAAATATATATGAAAATACTTTAAAAATCTTCTTCACATGAACTACTGGCGGGCCAGAAAAGCTGAAACTTATGTAGAAGAATCCGTGTGTAGTGTAGATTTTAATCGTCCAAATTATGATTCATGTGACAGGGTTGAGTCAAAGTATGCATTACAAGGGGGGAATTTGGTAAAGAACAGCATGGTCAAAGCTACACGGTTGAGCGATATGGCCCATGGTCCTCTTGTTTAGTGTCTTTTCGGCACGGCTCCCTCGTGACCCCATAATTACCCGCACCTACCTATATTCTCACGTGTAACTTGACGAACATGCTGAAAACAAAGTTACGTTCTGTTATAGGGTCGTTGCTGATACCTCGATGTAGTTTAAGTAACAATCTCAAAAGGAGTTTATCTACAAAGCATTTCTCTGTAAGTTGACTTTATTGACAATTGTTCATTCATTTAATGTATCCTTTAATAGAGGAAATTCGGATTGCATGTTTATTTTAATTTTTAAAGATATATTTATTGTAGTTGTTTTAATGGAGTACATAATCATATGTTTGTAGAAACATGGGTGTATGTTCCAAACAGCAGCAAAGAGCAGTAATATAGTCTTTGGACAGACACATAGTTCTGCGGCATTGGAGCAGTGTAAAGTTAGTCTCCCATTCATAGCCATTCGTGTAAGTTTTGTTGCTTTTTATTTTATGTCCTTCATTTTTCAAGAATTTTTATGCCCCCATAAACAAAGATTCGGGGGCATAACGTTATAGTTTTTGCTCTGTCTGTCAATCTGCCTGTCTGTTTGTCTGCCAAAAAAAAAACCTTGCTCTAAACTTTTGAGTCTGTGGGGCTATGGCATTTGTATTTCATGTGTGTATCCCTTGATTCTTCATTGGGTGCCACCAAATTTGACCTTTTGACCTTGACCTTTGAGTTTGACCCACTTTTACAAAAAATTCCCACACTTTAACCTTGGCTTTAACGTTTGAACATTTGGTGCTCATGGTGCTGGTAGGGCTTTCATACTTCATATGTGTACAACTGTACATTCATTTTGACAAGGCCTTTCAGTCAGGGTTTAAATATCTTTTTAACCATTTTGACCCACTTTTCAAAAACTTAACCTTGGCCATAACTTTAGAACAGTTAGAACTTGGGCTTTAGTTCATATTTCAGAGGTGTATAATGCTTGAGAGAAATTAAAATCTTCCTTTTGGTACCAAAAATTTTGACCTTTTGAACTTGACGTCTGGAGTTTGGCATGCATTAGAAAAAAATCAACCCTTGCCATAAGCTGCCATATGGACCAGGGGGCATCAGTGTTTCACAAACACCATGAGCACATCTTGTTCACTTAGGCTTAAGTATATGGAGATATGCCACCACTTAGTGGAGGCCTGCAAATTAAGACTTATATACTTGGTACTCAGGGCCATTGAGACGTGAGGGATCTTTTTTGTGCCACCATCAAAGCTACTGCTACACTGCTACATTGGGACCTTGATTTAAATGGTACGTCTTATCGAAAAGACTGGTCTCCACCTACTGCAGTGGGATTTGAACCAACAATGTAGGGATGAACTCCTTACTCCGTCACTCTAGAACAAATGCACTAACCACATAGTAGCTATGCCACACAGTCAACAATCTAAGTGAAGTGAAATTTGTGTCAAAATTTATATTTTCTATTATTTAAGATTTTAAAATCAAAGTAAAACAATGTTTTATACAGGGCCTGCATTTGAGTCATAAGGATCATGACATCGTGGATTTGTTGGAACAAGGATGTGAGCCTTTGCCGTCAGATTTAGGCCTTTGTACATTCACGCCAAGAGGGGCTTACTTATACCTTCTAGAAACACTACATGAATCTCTAGCAATTGACTGGCAGTTATCTATATTACTGAGTAAGTATGGCTCTTCATCAAAGTAATGCTTAAGTGTGCAAGTATTTACATACAGAAATCATAATTAGGTAATTCAAAGAATCAATAATCAATGTTATTATTAAAAGTGAACATTTCAGAAAACTTCTATGCATTTGTATATTACATGTACATATATAAACCCTGTTAAAAAATCTGTATCTCTGAACAGAGCTAGAATGTCCCATCATTAAAAGAAAATATTGTCCTAAAGACAGGGCTAGAGCTAAAAGCTTAGGCAGAATATTACAGGAAGTATGAATAAAACATATCAATAAATTTCCAGCCTCAGCAACACATTATTCTCACACAGATACACATTAAAGTTTAGAGTATTTTTGTTTATATGCACAAACATTTTTAGTGTCACCAAATTGTATGATTTATCTTTTTGCAACAAAGATGTAACCCACTGATGGATATTCAAACACATCTTTTTATTTTATTTCTAGATAATAAGATAGACATACAAATGTAGTTAGAGAAATATTATCATCCTGAAAATTTACATTACTTGTAGTTATGCCCCTCTACTGTTCATCATGTATGAACATAATGAAAGTCTGTTAGTTATATGCACCAAAAAAGAGCATGATTAATTTTAATTCATTAGTTTGTAATAAACAGCATTTTTTTCAGGTTCTGTTATTATAAGACTAGCAATGATACCCCTGACTATGAAAATTCAAAAGAAGATAGACAGGAGAAATAAATTTACAGCTGGGATCTGCCTAAATAGTATCCTAAGTAAAGAAATGAAGAAAAAAGTGGAAAAGAAGGAAGACAAAGATTATCAAGGTTAATTAATTTTTTAGTTACTCTAATTTTAATTAACTAGATAAAATTTAATTTTAGGCCAAAAGAATATGTTAATCCTAATTTTCAAATTTCTAATAATGCTCTCAAACGTTTTGAATGAGGACACAGAGTTCTATTATTTATGACCATTCTAGTTTTCATGTTTTATGAATGATGAAATTGAGATTTAGTGTTTACTGTTTAAGACTTAGTTCTGATTTGCAGATTTACAGAAGTTACAGAACAGTATTTTGAACAACTTAATCTTCAATCGCAGATTTATACTTTCAAAATTACAGGAATATCTTCCACAGGTAATTTTTCAGGAAATGAATTACACATTCTCAGTTTGTACTGTTTGAACTTCTAGAAGAAATGTCGTAATTAAACTTGTTTAATACAGATGTTCTATATTCTGAAATCTTGCCTAGTTCACCATAAAACTTAAGTTCCTTATCATTAGATTTAGTTCAGAATTTAATCCCAAATATTGCCTTATCATGTTAATTTATATGAAACCTATTGTGACTGGTCAAAATAATTTTATACAGTATAGTCCTCTTTGTGCAGTTGACATTATTTATCTTTCTGTTGTAGATAGTGGCAACTTTGATTTTTATGGACAGCATTTTTAATTTAGAGTTCCTAGTGGGTACAACCTACATAAGTCCACCAGATGGGCCAAACTACCAGTTTTCGATATTTTTGGTAAGTTGATGTCTCACAGTCTTAGAGAGGTGTCATGATCTTGACCCAGGAATATTTAGATCAGGTCAAGGTCACAGAAAAACTATATTGTCATTAAATGGTTAAATATAAATATACAATTTTAAAAAAAATCTACTAACAAGTCAAAAAAAATTTTCCAGTAGGTATTTTATTTGTGAGCCTGCTCTAGTTGTAATTAAAGTTGAAATTTTTAACAAAATTCGAATTTACAAAGCTTTACTTGATCAGTTTGAAATTCTGCATGCTTTTGACCTGGTGCAGATCAAGATGTTATTGCAAGCATCCTGGACACTACTGTCAGAGGGTTTCTCCAAGAAATACTTTAAAGGTTTCTCTCAAAGTACACATTTCAAATTTCTCAATGTACATATTTCTAACAGCTCTATACATTTTGTAATCAGCAACCATTTTTTGCTTGTCCAAATTATACTCAATTTCAAGTTAATAAATCCTTCTAAATTTTATTAATTATTAAACTTTTAACCTTAGCCATAACTTTTAAACATTTGGTGCCAGGACTTTCATAGTTCACTTGTGTATTTATTCAATTGACAAAACCTTTCATTGGGTATAAATATTTTTTACCCTTTGACCTTGACCTTAGAGTTTGACCAACTTTTAAAAAACTTCAACCTGACCATAACTTTTGAACAGTTTCATCTTTCACAGAATGTATTGCTTGTGGCAAGACTTTTTCTTAGATACCAACAAACTGGACTTTGGAGTTTGAATTACTATTGAAAAACTTCCATGGTGACCTTGGAGATTGACCCACTTTTAAACTTTTAGTTTGGCCATAGCTGATAAATGTTTGATGCTAGGGCTTTTATATTTCATGAATGTATTCATTTCTTCTGGTACCAACAAAAACCTTTACTTTGGAGTTGACTTGCTTCTAAAAGCTTTGCCATAAGCTGTCATTCGGGGCATCATAGATAGAAAGTTACATATGTCCTACAGACCCAATTTGTGGTGAGGGCTTGTCCCGAGACACATTTAGATTACACGTACCTGTATTCTAACTAGGGGCCTCAGTGCTTCACAGACATATCTTGCTATACCTCCCCCCCTTGAAAAGTGGGAGGGTATACTGTAATTGGTATGTCCATCCGTCTGTCTGTTACGCTTTGGGGTACCCATCTCTTATCTGCAACTCCTCTTATACGACTGAGTGAAATTTAATGAAACTTTCACAGACTTTCAATTACATATTGTCATTGTGCACCTCCTATTTTACTTTTTGATCTGACACATATTTTAGGTTTCCCATAGCAATACACGTACATTGCCATAATATTCTTATCTGTGACGTGAGATATGGTGGCTTCTGGATAACATTAGATACCACAAGTTGTTCCTCTTTAAACGTTACCGTAAAACAATATACAGCAAAACATGGACATTATGGAAGGCAGGGGGGGGTATCATTTAGTGAGCTCATTGCTCACAGTACCTCTAGTTAAACTTTCAGTTGTAGAAGTGAGCTTTACAGAACAGAAACATTTCAAACGAATAAAAACAAAATATTTATCAAGTTTCTTTGTCTTTTAGATGTTCATCCTCACGATGTCTCCCATGGTAATCCGCTGTATACAACCAGGAAATGAAAAATCAATAACTTTGGCATTTATTATTGGCCTCGTATGGCTTTCTTTGATAGATTCCATGTCGATGGTAAGATTTTTGATTTTTCAAGTTATTAACAACTCCATTTTCAAGTTATCGACAACTCCTTTTTAACAATTAAGTAATGAACAAATAAAAACAATCACAATATACCTTCTTTAAGCTCTACTCTAAATGTTCATACCAACACTGATTTGTTTTCTTCGTCATTATTAAAGCATAATTAATTTTTTTCTAGAAACTTAGGTTGTTCTTACTTCCAATGTTCTCAGTGTCAGCTGTGCTGAAGATACTTAAAAGTAAGTTTCTGAAATATTGTCCCTATAGTGCTACCTGAGTAACAGAGATTACTTTGTTGACTGTCACATTTTGTTGTAAATTGAAGAATAATTATTGTAGCTTCATCTCTTAGACAGATAAAGTAGTCTTATTCGCTCTACTTCTTAGGCTAGAATATTTTGTTGATGAATTCCCAAAGAAACTGCAACTCTCCAAGATTCCTTTTATTTTTGTATACTTGAATAATTCAAAAGTTATGCAAACTTTGACTACTTTTTTGAAGTGGGCAAATTGTCATTTATAATAGAGAGTAGCCCCTTAACTAAAAGTAAATGTATTTTTCAATGTATGATGTTTAGGATAGCTTTTGGTCCTCTATGAAAAAAAGGTGAAGATTTTTATGTAAGTGAAGCATACAAGTATTCAATCAAGATTTTCCTTATTTTACAACACCAATAATTTACCTTTCAATTTTTTCCCCTATATTATAGAGTATAAATCCTGAGGAGTATCAAATATTCCTGAAGTTACGACACACACATACAGTGACAGAAGAATGTGAAATATTCCGAGTTGTGTAACACTTCAGTGGCTGTTTGCTGAAACTCTTTCATCCATCCCCAGCATGGAGAAGAAATACTTATCACCAGAGCAGAGAGACAAAGATTATCTTGTTCTCCAATTGAAGGACAGATCTGTTTGCCTGGCCTATGGAGTACAGTTAACATATTATACAAAAAAGTTTTCAATATTATGCAATATGCAATATTATGCAAAAGTTGCAACAAATTGTGAGAACTGCACTTTTTTTTTCATTTTGCTTACTTACTGTAATAACTATCAAACTGAATAGAAATATACAATTACTCAGATGACCATAAGGGTCTCTCAGCTTATTGTTACTGACTGTATCAATTTAATAAAAATTGATCATAATTTGACTATCACAATGTTGTAACTTAAAGGCGAAAAACAATCAGCAATTTACTTATGTATGAGACATGGTGTATAGGAATTACATTACATACAGCCTTGGGTATTCAAAAGCCTTTCTTGAATTGTTGACTATCGTATATACTCGCCTATAAGTCGGTTGTATTTTTTAAGGATATTTGGCAGGGATTTGCCTTTGACCCGCTTATAAGTCGGTACAATTTTTTGCAAGAATCAGATGACAATTTCTAATGAATGCTCTGATGTTTTAAAGTCGATATTCAACTTTAAATCATAAAAAATAAATACTGCCCTCTAAAGATTAAAAATAAAAAATTAAAAATTAAATACATGTATATGAATATGAAATAAATGTAATTTATGTATAATCTTATAATACATAAATGATATAATGTATCCATACTTTGTTCAACAATAGCTGTTGAAAATGTTTATAGAATTCTATGATTCGCCATCCAGAAAAATATCTTTTTATGACTTGCCTATAAGTCGGACATAGACCTTGGGACTAAAATTTAACTCCCAAAATACTGACTTATAGGCGAGTATATACGGTACACAAAATGGTTAATCAAAACAAGGAGATCGTCTTCACTTGACAATGCTCTCCTTGGTGTAAGATTTGAATGTGAAATGGACTATATTCAAAATTCTCAGTTGCTTTGAAAATAAGAAAAGCAAGAGGCCCATGGGCTACAATGCTCACCTTAGTAACTGACTTTACACTACCCTAGGATGCTTCATCCTAATGTCCAGCATTTCAGGTCCAGTGGTTCATAATCAGATTTTAAAGAATTTTTCCTATATATTTCAATGTTAAACTTGGATTCCATATAGTAGACTCGTCCTACCCCAGGGGATCATGATTTGGACAATTTAGAATCTACACTACTCTTGAGGATGCTTCCACTTATGTTTCAGCTTTTCTGGCCCAGTGGTTATTGAGTAGACCCATTGAAAGGGGCTTAGCTCTTCAATTTAAGAAATTAAACTCCCCTTCACCAAAGGAAGCTTTGTACCAACTTGGGTTGAAATAGGGCCAGTGGTTCACGAGAAGTTGAAAATGTGAGTTTATATTTGGACGGACAACAGACAATGGGTGATCAAAAAATCTCGCACGAGCTTAATGTGCAATGATCCAGGGGCCATGAAATTCAAAACTTTGAAAGATGCATCCTTATTAATCATAGCTATGCATTTGGTTTGCCAGATAAATGCCAACCAGCAGTGGTGATTTTTAAAACCCCTCTCCCACAGACCCCCTGACTAGATTTATTTCACAACTTTGAAATATCCATGCACCAAGTTTATTTATGCATTATCATTATGAGGTTTGAGCCCCATCCAGTTCTATATCAAGGTAATCCCTAGCCCTTGGGTCACCAGACATTCCTTTTGTTTTGGAAAAAAATCAAAACAGTGATTCTTATAATTTATTGTAGTTCCAATAATTTATCAATACATATTTTCAGTTCATAACAAAATGTTTACATTTTACAAATACACTGTACATATACAGTGCATGCATACACATCCATGTAATTCAAAACCAGGTATTTATAATGATCATTTCTAAACTGATCTCGAATGTCCCATGTGTATATAATATTACTTAGTAAACCAGTGCAATTTCAAATTTATAAGTACATTCCAATAAGAATACATGTACATAGGAAATACCATCCTC
The DNA here is from genome assembly GCA_003671525.1 of Saccostrea glomerata. Taxonomy (NCBI): domain Eukaryota; kingdom Metazoa; phylum Mollusca; class Bivalvia; order Ostreida; family Ostreidae; genus Saccostrea; species Saccostrea glomerata. The sequence goes on along the minus strand of PRKT01000226.1, from coordinate 284,019 downwards.
TCAAATGCAATTACATGTATGTTTTAGGTGAGTACATATTTTAAAGTTGTATTTCAAATTAAGGGGAAAATATAAAATAATTTTTTTCCCCTTCTGTATGAATTTTACTGCTTCAATCCTGTTCAGTGTTCACAACGTTTTACTTTAATTTAAATATACAAAATTATTTATGTACCGTAAACATCACAGCACTTTTTTCTCTCACAGTACATGTACCACAAATAGTTGAAGGAAACATACTGTAGTTCATATTAACGAATATTTAGATATTAGAATTATTTTCTCCGATCAGATTAAGAAGACGACATCATTGGCCAGCATGACTTGATTGGCTTCCATCATTTTGTTGATGGCTCCAAATATTTCATCCTCTGAGTATTCATCACCATAGTCTTTGGATATTTGACCTTTCACCTTTTCAAGTGACACAGATTGGGCATGCTCCGATTTGAAGAGGTTTAACAATGACGTTCGGAAGTTTTTCATCCTGAAATCAAATAATAAATGATATTTTAACTTTGATCACTAGAACTGTCATGACTCTACCTCAACATTTCTTCAAGATGAAAAGTAGAATAATGAAATTTATAAAGATGATAAGACAGCAGAATATTTCAAATTTCATCAATAAAATCGAGATCGCAATTGAGTACTTCAATATCTATTCACTTAATAAAAGTTGGATCAGAAGCACACACATGCAATCATTGACACAGTGGATAGTCAAGTCAAACGTATGTTATACAAAATTTGAAATTCATTTGTATATGTACTGTCAACTCTTATTATCTTGATTTTATTGGGACTGTAAAAACTTTTTGATGTTTGAAGCTATTTCAATTCTTGGGAACAACCCAGATTTTCAACATACACGTGACTGATCCACATATATCATGAAAGTACATGTAAAATACATTCTCCAAATGTTTGGGGCCCATAACATGGCTTGTGTCTAGAAACTTTTGTTCTTACTTTTTCTCATCAATATCAGCCGTTCCCTTCGCTGGAGGGGCATCAGTGTCCATTGACTCCTCTTGAGATGCCTTCCCTTTCTTCTTTCTGGAGGTTTTCTTAGGCTGAGACTCATCTACAATATGGTCATATAGGTAATAAAAGATAACAAATAGTAAGCACAATATTAAAACTGTAAAACACTGTCTATGAAAATAGTACATCCACATCTGCATCCGTAAAATGTGTAAAAATTAAAAAAAATTACCAAATATACCTGTTTTGCTAAGAAACGTGTCACACTTCATGTAAAAAGGTTTCCGAGAACTGGTTGCTTGTACATGTACTCTATTAAACATTCATTTACATGGAGATTGATATTTGGCCAATTAAATGTACTGCCCTGTTGTTTTACAAACAAGTACATAAACAAGTCTACTAAAGTTTGCAGGAAGCCACCAATGAATAAGCCTGATTCTCACCTTCACTAGCTGTTGCCTCACTCTCATCAAAGTCATATGGATCATAGCCCTCATCTCCTTCCTTTCTTGGTATGTGCTTTTCAGTGGCTGCTTTCCTCCTGAAAAAGTAATGTTCAACTTTGAAAAAAAATCTGGGAGCTAGTCGAGTCCAAATATCTTAAAACTTCTGTACTTTTCTATATTTAGGCTATTCATAATGGCATTTTGATAAAATTTTCTTTTCAAATTAGAAATCTATACCATAAATGCCTCACTCAAATGCACGTTAGTTATGAGTACGTATGACATTGGATGACCATCTTGATAAAATGACAATAATGGACAAAAAAGTTTCTGGTTTTTTTTCAATCCTAGTTTGAGCCACACTGGTAAAAGCATTCTCTGTTGGTTAAGCCTGCCACACAATGTTGTGAGTGACTCACTGTTTCTTTTTTTTTGGGACCTCTCCATCCACTTCATCCTGTGCCTCATCCTGACTGCTCTCCCCTTCTGTATCCCCCTCAGAATTATGTCTCCTCTTCTTCTTCTTCTCCAACACCTGCAGAATTGTTGTAAAACACAAGGAATATTGTATAACTTGAACAGGAATGACACCAACTAATATAATAAATATTCATGTGAAGTCTGCTTGCTTTCTACATAAAAGAGAATTTATGTGGTTATTGTCATAAAGGATGTTTTCGATCTATAGTGGAATCATTTAAACTCATAGACTGCAATATCATGAGCAATATTCACCAGGGTTGGTAATTCTATGGTTATTCAAGGGATACTCTAGAAATTAGGGATGTCAACGAATATTCGAATATTCGAATATTCATTCGATGAATTGATATTCGAATATAAATTTATGATTCGAATATTCGGGTTTTAGATAAACAAGCATTTAAAATAGGGGAAAATCTGGCAAGTTTTGTAAAAAATTGAATTAAATTCGTATTGTTAACCAGCAATATTTGACTAAAAACAAAATTAAAAGGCACTCCTCTTGGATTATCTAAAAAGTGTAAAGAAAGTATCGATCATTAGAATATTAGATCATTTACTAAGTGGTATAACAGTGTCCAGTACAAACAATCAGTTTCTATTGTTGAAATGACACTGTTTTACAGTTTACACAGGGATCCCTTGTTTATGTATGCTTGTATATCATTAAAAGTCATTATCAGGAAATTAATTAGCAAAAAGTAATTACTTTTAAATTTTCTCTATTAGATAATTGTTCTGCGTGGTATAAATTTGTAAGAGTTATCAGTGCAGACTATGGTAGGACGATTAATTAATCTGGAACAAAAGAATCCTTTGAATTTTCAGAAGGAAAAAAAATCACTTCATTTTGGATGTGAACTCTTCATATACTTTGCATTTTTTTAAAATGTAATTACAGTGCATATACAAAACTATACATGAAATTATATTCTAGAAATAAGGGCATAAAATGTATATTGCTTGACAGGATAGTGAAGATATATATTTTATAATGCAAGATGTATTATTTTATCGAATATTCGAATATATTCGAATACTGCTATCGAATATTCGAATATTAATTACTGACAATTTTGACATCCCTACTAGAAATTGAGGAAAATTAAATCTCTCATGAAATATACTGTTTCTATGTTAAAATACATATGTTAGACTATGAGGATGTTTTCACTGAAATGCATTTTTCAGTTAAGAAATGACATTTGTGTGTTACCTTTTTAAAGTAAGCAAACTGTATAAGTTCAATAGCGGCCTGGGCATCTTCCAAGTCCACTGTTTTAGACAGTCTACACTTGGCATGGGCTGTGGACAATCGAATCATCGTCTCCAGGGTACGAGCTGTCACAGGCGTGGTCTACAAACAATACATTGACTTAAAATTATACAGTAGATAATCAAGTACCAGCTACACTTATCTAATTGTAAAATTACTGTTGATAAAACAATAGAGGCTGATAATTAAAGCTTTTAAAAATACATGTATAGACTAGTACCAATCAGGAGAGATCAAGACTGCCAAGATCATGAATTTCCCCAGACCACTACATTGCAATTAATATGCCTCAATGCAATTTAAACATGAAACAACCATGCATTCATCTTACCCTGGCTATGTTGTCATTCTGCATGTTATCCTGACTGCGGAGCTTTGCGTACTCCTCTGCTATGTGTTCAGCTGCTTCCCGGGTCAGGTTTGGTTTCAGGGCCTTAGCCACATGGATGTATTTCCTCATGAAGGGCATGCTCACAATCTTATCCCTGTACAGAAATGATATCAACATTTTTGTAAATTGGAAATCAAGAGCTTTTCAGACAACTCACTTTTGAGCTTGTCAAAACAGTTGAACTGTAATTACTGTACATGCATTTATAATGTATGCTGAAATTACTTTTATTTTTGTACAACAGTAAAACGGTAGTATTAACCAGAAAATATTCTCATTATTTCAAATTGGCTCTTATCACGTTAGCGACAGATTTTCTTTAAGAGAATAGAGATATTAAATACAAATACATGCAAATCTGTTGGATACTGCAAGACCTTTGCTTGGTATATCAAAAAATTTTGGTTAGGAGATATTCTTCTTTTTTTCCTCGAAAACAGTAAAATAATTTCAAATATACTGCAACTTGAGTTGTTAAAATTTGGCTTGATGTGAAAAATGTTCTATATATTATGCATGTATGCATTTCTTCATTGAATGTAATCTTTCATAATTACTCACTTTTTGCCTTTACTGGGCCCATGCAATGTCTTGTTATGTTTTTCATAAATCGGTGTTTCTGTATCCTCTCGATCTTCATTTGGGTCAGATGTTGCCAAAATCTCAACATTACTTCCAAATGGTAGAACTGTGAAAAAAATACATATATCTAGAACTAGAAGTAAAACAAACATCAAAAGCCTGAAAGGCTTCAATGGCGTCGAACAAGAAAAACAATTTCAAAAGATCTGCAGATAGGTCAAGTGAGTGACTCCGGTAACATAATAATAAAATTAAAAAACATAGTCTTAACACAAATACAGTATAGGGCCTGATAGCCTTGTGTCCTGGTCCGAATGAGTCAGGGTTCGAATTGACCAGACATCGTCAGAAATGTTCATCCACTATATCAATCTAATTTCTTTTCAGTCAATCGAAGACATATGAAGGGTTTCATAAATTATTTTAATTAATTGCCATTGTCAGAGCGTTGTTCTGTTGTATAGTGATTGCATCTTAACTATAACCATGACTCTAATGTTACAAGTACGATCGACTTACGATAGGGTGCGGTAAACAAATGGAGGAAATGGATAAATACAGTAATACTGGCATTACTGGTCAATATCGTCGATGTTCGGATAAAATTGGATTGAAGGTCGTAAAAGTAAAGCTAAGATTAAGAAATTCAATCTTTTATATAGTCTTGTTGTATTCGTGTTTATTTTGTAATAATTTTACCGTATTTAAGATTGTTTGTAATCGGTCCCAAAATGTGATTCATGTCATTCGACGCACCCTCTCTGTAGAAATTCATCCGCAACAACCATAACGTTTTTCTTGCGTAAAAATTAAACATAATATCGTTGTTTTGTAGTAGTATTAAATGAAGATACAATTGATTTAATTTTATATTTAAGGTATTATTCATTGTGAACATTTTAAAAGAAATTGGTTTACAGCTGTTGCTATTTTCTATTGCGGATGCATCCACTGACACGTGCGGTTGCGTAAACCTGACTGATCGCTAGATGACGATCGGGCAAGCCCGACGCCATAAAAATTGTTCTTGCATAAAAGACCTGACCATTTATTTCCATTAAAAATTAAATTTGATTATTGCAAAAAAGATTTGCTTTTCTAGAGTATATTCTTCTTTAGACCTCTCAAAAGATCATTCCCTCCACCGCATTTCACAATACTAATGATACAATTATCAATTTGAAAAGCAATTACTATCAGCAGCTGTACTACATGCAAGTTATGTATTTGTCTTGTACATGAGCAACCTAGCTCTCTTTTTATCTGTTTATAGACCTGGCATGAAATGGACACTTACCCTCTCCGTCCTGCTCTCCAGGGGCACGGTACTGGTGCATCCTCAATACGTGGTCAGAAATCATACGGTCATGTTCAGGGTCCATCTATAGAACACACAAGTTTAAATATTAATTGTTAATTTCATTACTGTTGTTAATTGAAGCAAATCAGTTGTAAAGCTTTCTAAAAGTCTGAAGTCGACTTTCTATACTAATAATTCTTCTTTGCTTACATACTGAATTTTTTCCCCTATGGATTTTTTTTTCATAACTTGCCTTATCAAGGACAATGAAAAGTAGATCAAAACGTGAGAGTAAGGAGTCTTGAAGACCTATGTTTTCCATTGGAGTTTTGTACTGATCATACTGAAATGAGAAAATCAGAAAAACATTAATGTTTCAATCTCGAAAACTCAGTTACCAAGAAACACCTGATACATACATGTACATCACACGTAAGAAATTACCTAAGACATAAGAGGAGATATGATTAGAATTGTTTAGTGGCTTCCGTCTTTGCATTAATACATGTATGTTCCTTAAGGAAAATACTTTTTTCTACAGTTACTTCAAGGGGCAGAATATACCAATAACTTTTTTTTAGGGATGTCAACGAATATTCGAATATTCATTCGATGAGTTGATATTCGAATATAAATTTATGATTCGAATATTCGGATTTTAAGTATACAAGCATAAAAAAGAAGAAAAAATCTGACAAAAACTGAAGTTTTATCAGAAATTGAATCAAATTCTTATCGTTGAACAACAATAAGATTTTATTTTAAACAAAATTAAAAGAAACTCCTCTTAGATTACCTTAAAGGTGTGAAGAGTGTATCTATTAAAAAAATAAAAATTATTCATTTGATCATTTAATTAGAGGTATAACAGTGTCCAGTACTTAGAATTAATTTGTATTGTTGAAAGGACACATTTTTAAGTAACACACATGGATCCCTTGTTTATGTATACATCATTTAAAATCATTATCAGGAAATTAATTAGCTAAATTAGATAATTGTTCTGTGTGGTATAAATCTGTAGGGTTATCAGTGTACACTTTGCTAAGATGATTAATTAATCTGGAACTTATTAAAAGAATCTTTTGAATTTTCGGGGGATTTTTTTTTATTATATTTTGGATGTAAACTCTTCATATATTCTGCAAAATATTTTAAGAATATACATGTAAGTAAAGTGGATTTACAAAACTCTACATGAAATTTTATTCCAAAATAATGACATAAAACATATATTGCTTGACAAAAGAGTGGAGATGTATACAGATTATAATGCAAGATGTATTTATTTTATCGAATATTCGAATATATTCGAATACTACCATCGAATATTCGAATATCAATTATTGACAATTTTGACATCCCTACTTTTTTTTTTTTTATTGAAATTTCTGCCCCAAAGTATTGTTCACCTTTATCTTCCATAATACTCACTCTTCCATACACAGGATTAGCAGCAGCCAGCACACTACATCTGGCGTTCAGCTTGGCATGTATCCCAGCCTTGGCAATCGTGACTCGTCCCTGTTCCATCACCTCATGTATAGCCGTACGATCAATGTCAGACATTTTATCAAACTCGTCAATACACACCACTCCTCGGTCTGCCAGAACCATGGCTCCTGCTTCAAGACGTCTTTCACCTGTGTAAAAAAATGTCATAGAAAACTTATTTTAAATTAGAATGAAACTGCTTCAAAAACCAGACCCTGATCTCTAGAACATATTCATTTTGTACATATTCTTCAAGTGCAGCATCCAAAGCAGGAATACATCAAATCATCCAAAGCAGGACTAGATCAAAACATCAAACATAATTAGTGGCTAAAACCTATGAATTAGTCAGAACTTGCCTGTTTCTTGGTCAGTGGTGACGGCTGCAGTTAGACCGACTCCCGAGGAGCCTCGTCCAGTGGTGGGTATGGCTCTCGGTGCTGTGTGTAAAACATACCGCAGCATCTGGGATTTAGCTACGGAAGGATCCCCAATCAATAACACATTAATGTCCCTGTTTAAAAAAATAACCCATGGTTCATATATAACTCACACATTTATATGTATTGGCTTACAAGAAAGTGCATGCCAAAATTCTAAATAAGTAAGAACAGAACCAATTTTGTTTTACTGACCCTCTTATTCTGGAACCATTAGCCAGTACTTTCTCTGTTCCTCCTAATAACATACACAAAACAGCTTTCTTGATGTACTCATGGCCATGGATGGAGGGTGCCAAGGACCGTCCCAAAACATCAAATACATCCTACAACCAATATCAACTTATTATTCAGCATTTGTAGAACTTAGATGAGAAATCAGAAGTAAATCTTGCTTTATAATCTTATACTAAAATGGCAACATCAATAAAAATATATATCAGGGTTGTCTCTGGGACCCCTTAAGCATAACAATTTTAAGAAAACTTAAGTTGAAGTATTCAGCCCTCATTTTAAACTTACCACATTCTTTTGTTTACCAAACTTTTTGATCTTGGAAACATCCTCTGCAGAAAATGATGGTGTGACTTCCTTACTCAAAAGCTGAATATTGTTAGCAATCAGAATAGTTCTGCAAAACATGAAGTTCAACTTGAATCAATATTTCCTATCAAACATAACTTACTACAATATCATCATATCAAAAGAGAATTTGGTTTGTGTCTACTACCATGTCTTACCTGAAGGTACCTGTTGTAAATCCATTCCTTTTACCAGGCATACACCTGTACATGCCTATCACCTGAACTCTATCCCCTGGCTGTAACATATTATTGTTAGAGATGGATTAACATCCATAAAATGGAAAACGAATAAAGAAATAATGAACACATAGCAATCAACAACAGCAGCAGCAACAAAATCCATGAATCAATGACATTCATTCTGTGATACATATATAACAAAATTTTTCTGGTCCATCTTCACTTCTGATTAAATCTCACGGCTGCACATCTTCGCTAGCCAAGGGTTTCTGATACGCTACTCTCCTCATAAACCCTTGGCCTACGGTGTTCATAAAAATCGGGATTTTTTTCCATAGTTCTGATTGAATTTCAGTACACACCTGTCGACTAATCATCAACTGTTTTTTGTAAATGACGATGTTTGCGTTTGGGATACTTCTTGACTCTTTAAATCTCGGAATTGAAAAACGCAAGTAAACAGCGATCCGTAAGATAACATTCAATTCTATGAATAGCTATGGTGTCATCCAATATCTTCTAAATATGTGATTAAGAATCTATATTGAAGCTTCCGATTTGTACAATAAGTAATAAATAAACATTACTCAATTATTGCTTCTAAATTATTCTTGAAAAAACTTTAATTTCATTTTTTTTTAAAAACATGCGTCTTTATTTCTGTCGATGATGCAATCTGTGCGTACCTGATAGATTTAAGATCACGTGACGAAAATAATCCCGTCTTTTGACTTCACCGTATGCCAAGGGTTTATGAGGAGAGTAATGTATCAGAAACCCTTGGCTAGCAAAGACGACGGCTGCAGTACTCACCTTACAAGCGTCCACCAGATCGTTGTCAGCTACGATGTCCACTGAGCGGGGGAGCTGTCCAGCGGGGGCCTTCTCTGGCATCTCCTGAATACTGAATGTCTGGTGGTCCTTGTAAGCGGACAATCCATACTCCGTTTCCAGAAGGTTACCCTCCTCATCCTTCAAACAAACAGGTCATTTGTTTTTATTCATATTGAATCTTTTATGCAAGCTTTAAAAAGCCCTATATTTTGGATAGAGAATAGATACATCTCTTCAATAGACCAATTGATGGAGAATAGAAATTTTTATCAAAGATAAAAGTCTTAATTTAGATACATTTTTTGTCATCAAATATTTTAATCAGAAAAACAAATGTAAACATCAACACAGAAAAATGACTTCACTTTCACAAGGTGAAAGGTCCTAGATTGACATTACAAGGATAGACTGATTTTCGTAAAAAAAAAATAGACTTGTCAAGCAAATGTGACAGACTTATCTTTACAAATTGAGACCAGCCCTGACTAATTCAGGGATCAGACCTGCCTTCACAGGACCTAGACTCACCTTGGTAGGGTAAGCTGCAGCACTTGGGAAGGCATCCAGAGAGGTCAAGTCAGTGTATCGTCTCTCCATTGTTTTCTTTGTAGCTGGGCAAAAATGCACACTTCTCACCACTTTTGGGCGGATCAAGGAACCTACAAAGTCACCAAACATGTTGTCACAAATCTGTAACACTTAGGAGACAAACGTATCATAGGCACGTAAAAAGTGAAACTTTCTTCATGAGTTTACAAATATAAATGACTTGCACGCCGAAACATTTCCGATTATCAAAAAATTAAACTTTAAAAAAAAGAAGACTTGAATAATCTTACATTTAGTGACTATTCCTTCCAAACAGACCATGTTGCCAAGGTAACTGGATGTCATTGTTCTTGGAGTCACATGCTTTGCACCAAAGCTAGGTATTAAAAGAATTTTTATTTTTAAACTAAAGGATTATTTCCATTGAGATTTTTCGAAAATTTTATCTAAAAATTCATTCTGAAAAATAACGTTTTTCTTATCCAGAGAAACATCTAATGTCCTGAAAACTATTGACATGATTGAAGTGAGTTGGAAGTTTCAACTATTTTTCCTTTCAATCCTTTTGTATTTTAACCTCAATATCTCAAATCCTGAATTCTTCTTCCTGCCCCATTGCCATCAAGATAACAAAATTCGAGTATGTTAGCATTTATTGAATTTGCTCATACCTTCCCTCGAATCCAATGAAAAATTCCTCATGTTGTTTGCTGTATACTGGGTCTGCTGAAGCCACAAATTCTTTTAATGCTTTCTGAAAAGCCACAAGCTCTTCAAATGAGTCATTCAGCAAGCTGAAATACAAACACAAAATCATTTCAGATTATTTCCATCATATAAATAAATCATGTTTTTCACATAAATATACACAAGTTTTTCAGCTTTTTGACTTGTGTGGCTCAGTGATAATAACTGTTGTATATGACTCTAACAAATACTGTAAATGTATTTACATTTAGCGGTGTATTCTATTATGCGATTTTGGTGGAAAGCAGGATCCGCTAATTCAAGTACTTCGGTAAATGTCTCGATTTTTAACTATCACATTCAGACAATGCTAAATCAAATTTACGCTAACTGTTGAAAATTGAAAATCCTCCAAATATCGTACACACCAAATCTAATACATTTACAGTATTTTAAATGTTGAATTTCACACCTTAATAAAGGAAATAGACTATCATCTCAAAAAAATTAATCCAACTTCTCTTCACCCAAAGATGCATTGTATCAAGTTTCAACTTAAATTTATCCAGTTGGCCAAAGAAAAGTTTTAATTTTAAAGTTTACACCAAACAAGTACATAAAGACTGACATGTAGATGTACACGTCATAATGCTCATGTGTACATGTAGATGTACACATGTGTATACATGCCAGTAACTTTATTCACTTTAACTTAGTACAAACCTTTGTGCCCTTTTAGGATTTTTCTTCCTGAGATCATTGATATTCACTACAAGTCTACATTTATCATCAGTGATTATGTCACAGTACAAACCTTTGTGCCCTTTTAGGATTTTTCTTCCTGAGATCATTGATATTCACTACAAGTCTACATTTATCATCAGTGATCATGTCCCTGACCTTCTGCTGGTAGATGCCCTGATCTTCCTACAATACATATGTAAAAGATTAAAGTACTTGTCATTTGTTTAAAATTTTGTTGGATACTTTTTCTCATTATGGAGCTTAAACGCTTGCATTCTGCCTTACTTACAATTATCCATTAGCAATTAGATTGAAAGGCCTCATGAGTATTGTCACAACATTTGATTTATCTGAAGTAAAGGTTTTTCAGTGATCTTTATGCTTAAACATTCAACAAGCAAAGAAATGGCCTGAAAATATGATTTCATTTTTCTGAAATACATCTATTGACCTCAGAAGATTGGTAAAAATGAAAGTTAAAAAAAGTTGAGACATTCAGCTGCTTTTCAGTGTGGGGATTTTTAAGTTTTATCATGATAATCAGTATGGTCTCCACTCTCATGACTATGAGGTACTCTAGCTCCCCCATATTTTCAAAATAAATAAATAAGTCAGGCAGGCATATTTGCAAAGTGACCCAAGAGCTCAACTAGTAGTGCAACCTTGACTGAAGTTCAGGAGGGACCTAGTTTAAAATCCTTGATTGTTTAAAATTAACTGTTACATCTAAGCTCCATGTGAACACATAAACACACATGCTAACATGAATAGAATAGCATTAATCCTGGCATGAAAACCAAATGATCAATTTGTATTTTATTACCATCAGTCATCAGTGTCCTGCATGTCTAACCCCCTCCCCTCCCCTTCCAACACACTATTTATTGAATAAAGGAATTGATCTTAATTTAGAATAAAAGGAAACAACAGAAATATAGATGAGGATAACAACAAGGAGTTTATTTCTTAAAAAATATTGACTTAAGGTAATTTATTTTAGTAAACTTTCCGGCTCGATCAAATTGTTTATGATTTTTCGCTGCCAAAACATCAACTATAATACAATTGATAAACTCTTACCCCATCATCTAGGAAATCGACATACTCTCTCTGAATATCAATCAAGCGCTGATCAATATCTGTTGCCATGATTTCTCTGTCTTTTTGTCTCTTTCCCTCCCTGCTTTGTTGACAATGTGCTTATTTCGCGCCGTTTTCTATCACGTGACTTTCATTGACGGAGGTTCTCGGAGTTCTTCAAAGAAGGGCGAGAGATTTCAAGATGGCTGCGCCCTTGTTGCTGAAATGAAAATACTGACGTTTTTCGCTAAAAATGCATATTTTCTGAATTTTTGAATTACTGTTTCTACTCCTATGCTTAGAAATGTCTGTTTCCAGACCAATCAAAGTATACCTCCAAAATGACAAACCACTGGTGTGGAGTTCTAAAGGTAAAACTTGCTATAAATATCACTGTTGACTGATAAGGCCATTTTCAGATTTTGAGACGTTCAATGTTACTCATGATATTATTTCTCAGAAGAGGACAGGTTTTCGCCACAGTTGAAATAAGCAGGTCCCAGGGACAATGAGATTGTGGAAAGAAAACGTTTTCTTCAGAAGGGCGTGAATAAACAAAAAATATTCTAAAAGAATGTGTATACCCAGGTACAGCATAATGATTTAGCTAACTACATATAATAATATGTTTTACGGTGTGACCGTTTGGGCGAGCGCAGCTTTGTATTTAAACTATTGAAAAATTACAAAAACTTATGTACAAGTTACACTTGTACCATGTGTACTGTCTATCCTCTAGGGCTGTCATGGTTCCAAAATTTTTCAGGTCGGATTGCTTCTGATTTTTTTAGGTTCGGTTTCGGGTTTTTCAGTTCGGATACGTAATGGAATTATAGCTCATGATTTGTATTATTTTCAACAACAAAAAGAATATTTTCATTTAATCTTAGAAATAGCAACATTAAACCTAGTTTAAAGTAGCTTCCTGACTAGACAACAATTGTACAAAATTATTCAAATCACCTTATATTGGCAATGTCCTAACAAATCTCTCGTTTTTGACGCCATTTTTATAGTAAAACCTACTCTATTGTACAAATCGGAACCAAATCAAATTCCGGAAAACGGAACCGTACCCAACACGAATTAATTGTTCCGCGGTTCCGGGTCATTTCGGGTACCCGTGACAGCCCTACTATCATCAGTTCAATAAAGAAAGAAAGAAAAAAGACGAAAACACAATAATAAAAAGAATCACCTTTCATGCATTGGGATCGAGATTCCGAACTTCTTGGAAGCTTCCTACAAAATTGGAAATACCGAGCCATTTAAGTGATGAAAGTATGATGTCAAATAAAATTTCTTTTGCCTTAGGATGCAAATGATAGTTTTGTGGTATAGAGATTGCATAAAATCATGTTTGTATTTTTTTCAATAAGTTGTTGCTAAGTATAAACCTATGTACTAAATCGATGATTCTTGTGCATAGATGCTGTGGAATTGAGAGAGGAGTGGAGGATTGTGGGATGTCTCATTGGTTGCTTGCCAAGATTACCACGTCAAAACAATCACCTCGGCCTGCCACTTCAGCTCTCTAAAGAAGAAGTCACTCTTATGCTTGAAAAAGGTATAAAATTTTCATAAAAAATACATAATTTACTTTAGCAAAAGGAGCATATTATCAGCATTAAATAACCAGTGAAGCAGGGTTGCCCTTTAGACCTGGAAGCCAGGGAATTCCTTGGCCTATAAGGACATAAAGCCCTTGTTAAACTGGCATCCCCCCTTAAACCCCTGCTAGGGAAGGAACCCCAGACCCCCTTCTAGTTTTTAATGACAAATGCTATTCCAATTGTTAAGAACAACCCTGGTAACAAAGGAAAGATTTTTGGGTCCTATGTTTCTGAAGTCCATAAATACTTTAAAGGTATTTTTTTTTGTAAAGGTATCTTTTGTTTTTGTTATTTCAGGTGCTATAATCCTCATGGATGGCAACAGTGGCTTGAGGGAACCCAGTGCAAAGGAGAAAGAGGAGTTTGATGAATACAGAGAGCAGAGTTACCAAAATCAGGTGTCTTTTTATAAGGGTGATTGAAGCAACACTAAAGTACAATGTAATCTTAACTTTCTTTGTTGCATAAAATCATAAAAAAAGAACAATCTTACAGCTGTATAAATAGACAATAGGATAAATCAGCACTTGAGGTGGTTCTATTTTTCATTCCATAGAAAGTTTAACTTTGGCCAGTCTGATTAAAATCAAACCTTCACTAGCTCCTTTTTTATTTTGTTTGTCATGACAAACAAAGTAAAAAAGAGCTAGTGAAGGTTTGATTTTAATCAGACTGAACTTTGGCATCATTCATTTCATGTTTTTAATGTGATAACTGCAAATAAGATTATTTGAATAAAGTGACACCTTTTAATATATATTGAAGATCACCACATTTTTGACAACTTATTTTCGTGAGATAGGAATTTGGTGTTTATTAATGAGAAAGTATTGTCATGAATTGCAGTTTTTAATATATATTAATATTCACAAATACAAAATTACATTAGAATGAAATTTTCACCAGCAGTTTGCCTCAAGTAATCACAATATTCTCTCACAAAGAGATTAGTTTTACTTTAGTTAACTACATGTAGTTGAATAAGTTGGAGGTTTTAAAGCTACTGCAATATTAATGCTTGAAAATCAATTAAAAATGTGCAGATATATAGCAATCTGCTTCACCATTTTCTGATATATAAGTAGCCCTAAAATAGGCTAAACTTGATGTTTTACATATGTGTGTTTACAGGTAGAAATGTTCAGAGAAGAGAGAAAGAGAGAAATACACCAGAATATGGGGAACATTATTGAGGGGAAGAAGAAGAAGGCTAAGATGGAGCTGGAGGAGAAGAAGAGCTGTGGGGAAGTCACAGAGGAGGTGAATGAGGAGGAAGACTTCAGTATAGACGTAGACAAAGTCCCTATCCCACCAATCCCAAAGAAATTCAGTCTTGTCCAGTTATTTACAGGTATGTTTTTGTATGATGGAAAAATTCTTCTTGAAAATTAAAAATATTGCTCATTTACACATGTACTTTTGTCAGTTTACACACCATGGTAGGTACTTACATGTATGTATTATCACTATTGGTATCAATTGTATAACTTTTGTTTTCATTTTCTTGCCACCTATTTAATGCATTAGGGTAAGAAACAAGTACATATCATGATTTGCCCTCAGTCCTTGATATAAATGTATATATTGGTAAAATTTTTTGGTATGGGTTTTGTTGACCTCGGGTGTCTGCCTGTGTTATTCAATGGTTAGAGTAAATTGCATTAGAAACATCCTCCATGACTTTCAGTGATAATGTCAAGTGACAAAAAGTTAAATCTCATACAACTTTATTGTAGAGTCTCCGTATATAGATGAGGAAGTGCCAGCAGTTTGGTCATATCCTAAAACCGAGCGAGATCACCTGAGATATCATGTTTATAGAGACTTATGGAACCAAGGCTACTTCCTGTCTAATGGGAGCAAATTTGGTGGTGACTTTCTTGTTTATCCCGGTAAGTGGGATTTGTTTGAGTGAAAGGTGAAATATATTTGCATTTTTTTAAAGTATTTTATCGGGAAAATGTTAATTTGGGATGATTATAGTAAGATGTTCTCCTGTCATAAAATTTTCAAAAATTTATCACATAGAAAACTATTTATATCAAATCTTTTTATATTATTTCAGTAGTTAATGTCAGGCCCACCTGATAATTTTGATCCTTAACTTTCAGGTGATCCTTCCAGATTCCATTCTCATTACATTGCCATCTGCATTCCACATGACAAAAGAATGTCTGCCCTGGATCTTGTAAGTATGGGGCGATTAGGATCGAACGTTAGAAAGACAGTCTTAATGTGCTCAGAGGGTGAGGATGGTGCCATTACTTACACATCACTACAGTGGACCGGCATCAGCTGATATGCATGTATATTTCCAACTAATATCACTCTCTCAGGAGTGTTCCATTTACTCTACTCCATGAAGTGGATTAAAAACAATACATAGACTTTTTCTTTCAAGAAAACCAAGACAAATTACAGATATGCTGATTTTTTACTTGTGGAAGTAAATGCAGGGTTTGGTGTGGAAACCAAAATTAACTATCTAAACAAACAAATATTCTGCACAAGACCCTTTTTCAAAGTCTGCTTGTGTCACAGGACCAGGATTGGATTGCAGCATCAAATCTGGAAGACGTTTGAAGGCTTGTGTTTGTTTATTTGTTTAAATTTAATAAATTCTGATACTCGCTGAGTCTGAGGTGGTCCTGATTTTTAGTACAAATTATAAGGGAGATGAGAAGTTTTTTTTCTTTGACAGGGGAAGGGTATTCTTCACATCACTCATTTAGAGAGAAACCATGCAAGTGCCCAAAACAAGCCAGTAGCTTGATACATACTTTAAAATTGCAAGACAGAGTCCATAACAAGCTAATTCAGAGAATTTGTGTCCCCCGCTTAGGGAAAAAGTAAACCATGCAGGGGGGGGGGGGGGGGGGGGGGAGGTGTTAGGATCCCCTTGACTGAATTTGTAGAATTATGAAATGTATACTGAAGAAAATAAAATATGCCAATAGGATATAAAGGTTTGATTGATTATTCTTTTTCATGTGTGTAGATGATTCTTTTAATATGGAATATTTATCACACTGTAATGATGATTTTATGTGTTTGTACAAGCCAGACCTCATAAATTTTTCATTTCACATGCTGAATACTATCATTTAGTAAACAAGAGATGTTTGTAAAACAATTATGCCCCCTCCCCCACAAATTGGAATTTTTCTAGGTCTAAAAGGGCAAAACTCTGTCAAAATTTGTGCGATCATACCCAAAACATAAGTTGACCTAGATGTTCATCTGACTAATCTGTATACTAAATTCCATTTCAATATGTGCAATCTCTCCAAAGAAAATGAACGGAAACTGCAAATAATTGAAATTTTTCTAAGTCCAAGGGGCATAACTCTTTCATAAGTGGTGCGATCGTATCCAAAACAAACCTTGACCTAGATATTCATCTGATATACCTGTATACCAAATTTCATTTCAGTATGTGCAACGGTTGTGAAGAAAATGAACGGAAACTGCAAATAATTGGAAATTTACTAAGTCTAAGGGGCATAACTCTGTCATTTATAGTTCGATTGTACCCAAAACAGAACTTGACCTAGATATTCATCTGACTAATATGTCTACTAAATTCCATTACATTGTGTGCAACCTCTCCAAAGAAAATGAACGGAAACTGCAAATAGTTGGATATTTTCTAAGTCCAAGGGGCATAACTCTGTCGTAAATGGTGCGATCATACCCAAAACAGAACTTGACCTAGATATTCATCTGATGTACTTGTATACCAAATTTCATTTCAGTATGTGAAACGGTTGTGAAGAAAATGAACGGAAACTGCAAATAATTGGAATTTTTCTAAGTCTAAGGGGCATAACTCTGTCAATTATAGTGCGATTGTACCCAAAACAGAACTTGACCTAGATATTCATCTGACTAATCTGTATACTAAATTCCATTAGGCTTACAATATGTGCAACCTCTCCAAAGAAAATGAACGGAAACTGCAAATAGTTGGATATTTTCTAAGTCCAAGGGGCATAACTCTGTCATAAATGGTGCGATCGTACCCAAAACAGAACTTGACCTAGATATTCATCAGATATACTTGTATACCAAATTTCATTTCAGTATGTGCAACGGTTGTGAAGAAAATGAAGGGAAACGAAATGGACCGACAGACCGACGAACCGACAGAGAGCAGCAAAGCAATATCCCTCCCTTCTTCGAAGGGGGGCATAAAAAAAAAAGTATTTCGAAAAAAAAATCATCGGATTTTCCGGGATGCGAACCCTGGCCCTCTCACATGTGAAGCAAGAGACATACCTCTAGACCACTGAGGCGCGTTATCATGGCGAAAATTATATACAAACATTTAAGTCATATACATGTATATATTCACGTTTGATATATTGTCAAAATTTAACACAATGCATTTTGTATAATTTAACCTTTATTAAACAATTCTAATAGATGTAATAAGAATATAAAGTCCGCCGAGAACCTGTTTTATACGTAACAACTCTCCTTCATGCCCCTGTGCTAAAAATAGCAACGTAAAACAATCAATACTAATAAAACAAACGGGGCGGGACACTTTGAGAGGGGTGAGAGAGGTCCTAGGGACTTTTGGTAAAAAATTACATTGCAAAAGCTCAACATCCTCTTGAAATATCACCCGAAAACCATAGTGATACACACAAACAGAATGTATACATTTATGACATTGAAGTTTGACCTTTTGACCTCAAAATCAGTAGGGGTCTTCTTTAGTCCATAGGGAGGTACTATGCAAAGTTTCATTGCAAAAGCTCAAAGGGTTCTCGAGATATCGCGCGGAAATGAAAGTTTATAACAGACAGAATTTGTGAATTTATGACCTTGACCTTTTGAAAATCAATAGGGGTCTTCTTTAGTCCATAGGGAGTTGCTATGCAAAGTTTCATTGCAAAAGCTCAAAGGGTTCTAGAGATATCGTGTGGAAACGAAAGCTTTACAGACAGACAGAATGACGGACGGATGGACAGACCTAAATTAATATCCCCCACTTTTCAAGCAGGGAACAAAAATATTGCAAATTGAATTTCATCTTTAGATGCAGTATTAGCCAGCAGGGTAAACTCTGCAACATTTGAAAAAAGAAATTACACAGGTTTAAATTTAAAGAAATAAATTTATTCAAATATAATCTTTGAACATATGATCAACCATACATAATCAATCTGTATAAAGCAATATTCTGTGTTGTAATATAAAGTGAATTTGTATCATGTCTGAAATTCGTGTGATGTGTTGCAACACAACTAAGTACCAGATACATTTGATTGTGAAATTACAATATGTAATTGTTCATGAATGCAATATTTCTTGTTTTGGAAAATTCATGTAAATTTTTCAGTGTTTTGTATAAATAATAATAAAAAAAGATTTGATTAAGTTAAAATAATGTGCAGTATAAAATTCATTTCACTCTTGTGGAATTGTGTGGTTTATAATAACACCAATAAAATATTTTTTAAAAAATGTGGAGTAAAAAAAAAAATATTTAAAATATCAAAGGAAAAAAAACAATATTATATTAAAAATAAATGCATGCTATAAACAATAAAGATGCTCTTATCCTGAGCACAAAATGAACACATTTGGCAAAAGGAACACATTAAAGTATTGAACACATTGGGTGGTGCCTCATTGTCTTGGCTTGGTGGGAGGTAGCGGGGCCAACATAGATAATGGACCCCTTGTACAGCTAGTTGATTTCAGCAGTCTGAGCTGTCCCTGACCCCAGTATACTGTGTTGGGTTTGTTTGGTCCAGTCTGTACTGCTCTTCCCCTGGGGGGATAGCTGCCTTCTGGTCCTGGCCACCACTGGGTGGTGCAGACTTAGGAGGGGATGAATCTCCATCAGAATAGTCCATAAAACATGCGCTATAACCGCCTCAGAAACTTCTTCCCATATTTCCCTCCTATCTTGGAATCTTTACTACGTTTTGAAACTGTCAGTGATTCACAGGGTTTACTTTTATGAAATGGATGGAAGCACTTTACACAATAGTCAAACTGACACTTCTCTGATTGGCACATCCCCCTCTCCTGGACTGGGTACACTATAGCGGCCTGCTGGCACATGGGGCACTTGGTCATTTTTTCCTCATTCTTCAGTGACTGTGCTGTCTGAAATAGTTAGGATTAGATTAGAATGGTTGATTTTGCAATGCAAAATGTATAGATGTCACATAAGAATAATTGGAAGAAGTGAAATGAATTGAAATTTGAAAGATAATTGCTGTATTTTAGATTATTGAAATTGCAAATGTTATTTACCTGTACAAACAAGTCCTTCTGTGTGCCTATGGAGGAGAGTGGGGGTACCCTCTCTTGTACAGCCTGGATCGTACATAACGTCGTCGTCTCCCCCACAGTCAGACCTTTCCGGGCAGTGTCAAGTTCTTCTGGGACTTTGTGCCTCACATTCTCCTATGAAATAAAAGAAGCCAGTCAGTTATTTTGGTCAATTTATTTGATTGAAGTTTGAAAATATATTTTTTATTTTAACATTCCTGTGTAGAAGAAATTATTAAATACCTTGTCAACACGCTTCAGTGACCTTGGTCTTCGATGTTTTTGGATGGTCCATCTACTGCACACTGATGTCCATTTCTTACTAACCCTACACATTCTGAAATAGTTATAGAAAAAGGTACAGTACTTCAGAAAATAATCTCTATAGACTTGATTGTTTCTTATTTGAAGCTCAAGAACTAACTGAGGACATACTGGCTAAAGGAGCAGTTTTATACCAAACTTGACAAGATGAAGTGATTTGATCATTAGCAGAAGCCTCATATGATCAATAGGAGTGTGGCAGCAACTTTATATTGATTTGGCATTGACAGGGCCATCAATGCCAGGTAAAAACACAACATCTAGAACCACTGTGTGAACACTGTAGGGCACAGCTTTACTGTTTGACCATTAGCCTGACCAGGGTCCAGTGAGCCTGGGTGTTTGTTTCACACCCTGGGGATGTATATTTACAGTTAAGTGTGTGGGGGTTGGGATTAGCAGAACTACAAATCATGTAATGTAATAATGGCTTTGTCTAGTGTCAGTGTATTTGTACGTATGTGTGTGAGGTCATGGCTGACCAATATCAGTCCAAACATCAGGGTCTAGCAAGGGATAATCCTCTCAGGCCTGATCAGGCACAACAGAATCCCTGGCCGGTAATCAACACACACTACTCCCTGTCACAATGACAGGTATTCAGTCACACAGGTATTAAGTCAATAAGTCCAGCAAATATTTGGGAGGAATATGTGATTTTTAAACAAACAGAGGATTAACATTAATGTTACCACTACATTTATTTATCCACATCAGAAGCTGATTTCAATAGTTCTTCTAATTCTTCTAAACACATCAATAAAATAATGAGGGTTTTATTTTATACATGTATTCATGATAAATGTATTATACAAGTTTCCACTTTGAAATATAATCATGTAAGAGCTGGGAGCCAGTCAAAGCACCCCCTAATAAAAACGTCCCGGTCAAGGCGTCCCCTGATTTTAGTCAAAGCGTCCCCTGATTTTAGTCAAAGTGCCCCCTGATTTTAGTCAAAGTGCCCCCTGATTTTGGTCAAAGCGTCCCCTAACGCAATTCTATAGAAAAAATACTGCCCCCAAATATTGGTCAAAACTTCCCCTAATTTTAGTCAAAGCGCACCCTAACATATTTATATAGAAAAAATACCGCCCCCAAATATTGGTCAAAGCATCCCCTGATTTTGGTCAAAATATCTTATATAAACAAATCTTTACTGTCCCCAAGAAATGGTCAAAGCGTCCCCTGGTTTTGGTCAAAGCGCCCCCTAATATATATTTACTGAAAAAAAAAAAGTTTCGAGTTGATCCCCAAGCAATAGTCAAAATGTCCCATGATTTTTGGTCAAAGCGCCTCCTTATAGAATTTTTTCAGGTAACTGCCAAACAATGATAATATTATAAATACAAAAGTTTTACATTTTTGTAAAAATTATATTAGGGAGGGCCTTGACCAGAATCAAGGGACGTTTTGACCATTACTTGGGGATGGTTCCCAGACAATTTTTTCTAAGAAAAAAAATGTAAGGGGGTGCTTTGACCAATATTTGGGGGAGGTTTTGTAACATCATTTTACTGTAAAATTCTATAAGGGGGGCTTTGACCAAAATCAGGGGACGCTTTGACCGGGACGGTTTTATTAGGGGGGCACTTTGACTGGATTTCGTAAGAGCTTAGTACATGTTTGTAACATTTGAGAGAATTTTTAGCATTGATTTTAATCTTTAAATTACTTTTCTTCTTACTTTTCAGAAATAAAAGAGTTTCAGTATTTTTTTTCACAATAAAAGTTCATAAAATAGCTTTAATCGAGTTTAATCTGATATGTTGGACTAAATTAATCATTTGTCAAAGTTGTCTTAGACTTACAAGTATTGAATTTCAATCTAGAGAAGTGACAGTCAGGGCAGGGGTCAATTTAGGGAGGGACCCACTAAACTAGAGGCTAAACAGATAAAGTGATGAGTCTTTCTATTTAAATAAGATGTTTTAAGTCTTAACACTATAATAGGTGTTTTGCTCTTATAGAAAAGTGCCAATATACTTCATATAGAAACTCAACAAACCTTCGTAAATCTGCAGCCTGTAGATAGCTAGCGATCTTCTCCAGGATGACCACCATCCCTCGGTCACTCAGCTCACTGACCAGGTCCATCCTCTCCAGTCCCATCTTCCTCCCGATCATCCTGTCTGGCACTGTGGGCATACACTGCTGTAACACGGCATCAAATGTCTTCGTTAACTCAGAGTCTAATGCCTGTGATGCGGCGACACTGGCCTCCGTTTCCTCGGACCACATTTCTTCATCCTCCAAACTGTATCGCGGAATTGGACTCTTGTTTGGAGAGAATTTCTCAAACACCAGTTCCTCTTCTGGGATTTCATAGTCCAGGGTATGATAACCTAAGGAAAACCTTGGCACAAATTTGTCAGTTTGCGACACACTACGTTTCTGAGAGGTCTGTGGAGGACTTGGACTAAGATCTAAATTGGTTCGGAACTGTGTAAAACTTTCCTTGCTTGCGTTAGGAGTCACTTGACAAGTGTCATCACTAGATATAGAATCAGCATACCCACTGTCATTGGGGGACCAGGCACTGGTGGAGTGGGATCGTGGAGGGAGGGAGTCACTAAGTTTATTGTGGACTAGAGGGGTACTGGTGCTGAAAGCCCTGCCTTTCTCATGGAAAACTCCAAACTCTGGGAAATTCTCTAGTTTCTGCTGCATTGTATCATCCATCTGTAAAATGATTTATTTTGTTAATTTTTAAATAATTTAAATGTTATCTTCAGATGTAATATGAATTTCTATACATGCATCTACAAACTTTACATGCATCCAGAAAATTGTCTTCTATAGCTTACTCTATTAATAGCATGTAAGCATGCATTACAAAACTTTGATTAAAATTTTAAGGAATTATTGTCCAGGGGCTGACAAATAGATTCTTAAGGCACTAGTCCAAGGGCAAGTACATGGTCAAAATTGACTTGCCCTACCTGAATTTTTGCTTGCCCTACAATAAACTAATTCTGTATTTATAGATATTTCCAAAAAGAGGAAGACAAATGCTGAGCAAGCCCCCTTACCCAGCTTTAAAATGGCCTTTAAATAAATTCTATTTTTTTGATAAGTCACTTGCCCATGGGCAATGGTTGATAAAATTCCACTTGCCCACCCCTAAAATTCACTAGCCCTGGGCGTCGGGCAATGGGATTCAGTGTGCGCGAAAAACTTTTTTCAGCACTAGCCCAATCGGGCTAGTAATGAAGAACAATTACTAGCCCGAATCAGATTTTGCTAGCCCACATCGATACGGAAGTTTTCAGTTCCACTTGTGAATTTGTTTTTGTTTTTCACGTGTATGCAGTAAGTACAAGTCATGGTCTTTTTCACCTCGTTGTATTACAGCCAAGGCCGTCCCTCCTTCCACTTGTTTAGAAATTTTCTTGTCCTTTTTACTTCATATTTCTTTTTAACATAACGCAACCATAACCAGAAGTAAATGCTGATGTGTATTTTATAAACCCAAACTGTACAGAGAAGACCGATTGCCGAAAGTTCTCGACACGCTTAAACAAAAGAAACCCACGCACATGTAAAAAGAAAGGAATCAATAAGAATTCTTATACTTATTTTATTACTTTTAAAGATTTATCAACAAATAAATGTAAAATGCATGCAACTTTTCACTAGACCAATCGGGCTAGTGCTGACCTACATTCTACTAGCCCGATCGAATTTTTACTAGTGTTCGGGCATCGGGCTAGTCCTTTTGGCGCACACTGTGGGATTTGTCATCACCTGATTGTCTAAACTCTATAAAATGATAATAGTATTTTCTTATAAACTAACACTAACTTATCTTCTCTAAGGCATACACTTGACTATCTAAAATCTTTTAAATCTATATTTTCTTAGATTATTTTTGGAACATGCAAAATTCATAACCAGAGGGCAAATCTTTCAAGATTGTGAAATTTTATATGAGATAATTGTTTTATTACACTATCAAAATTAAAAGATAATACCTCAGGCCATAAACTGACTGTTTAGAAGCAAGAATTACTGCAGTATTAGATGAATTAAATAACTTCTAATGAAGTGTTTTCTTAAGATCAAAGAGATCAGCTTGGAGTCAAAACTGCCAGCCCTGTCACACCCTCTCCTATCAGCTGGGACCAATCACAATGGTTTCACACACTCGGGGAGGCTATAATTTTTACAGTGCATTTCACAGCTTGTGAATTTTACTGTTATCAAAATTACTTTTTGAACTTAAAAGTGTTAATTAATTGACTGTACAGTTAACCATTTGAATTACATTTTAACTAGGTAATTGGATTAAAATTTACATACATACAGTGTAACTGATTTGATAATTAGTTTCTAGTGTATATTGATTCTTTATTGTTTTCTCACAGATTGAATTTTGAATGCAAACATATTAATAAGCTTTTAACATAAAAGTGAACTATGTTCACTGAAATAATTGTTTTAAAATTCAAAGAGCGTAAAATTTGCTCTCCTATTTTTGTTTCTATTGATAACTTCCTCAAATTTTTTTGTAAAGGCAATCTATTGTCTTTTTGCCGGTTTTTGGGCCTGTTATTTTCTTTCAAATTATTTCAATACAGTTATACAAGTTATTATCATGTATAACTATTACAGTACTGAATCTGATTTCCAAATTTTTTGTAAGAATAGGGACACAAGAGCCTATTAAACTCATACTTGGGGTATTGTATTAATTACATACCAATATTCAGCTTTTTTTCCTGAAAGAATATGTTGCCTAAAAAATTGTTTACTTGTTTTTGTAAACACCAAGTGATTAATATATCCCTTCATCTATTTTATTTGGGGGGGGGGGTGTTATCAATTATAATTAATCTTTTTAATCCTACTTTAAATGATTACTTAAACAGATATAAATATAAACAATAAAATGTCTTTCTTTGTTTGTTATTACTGGAATTAACGGGAGCAACTAGCCTATTGCAGAAAAAATTTTAATAACCCGCTTACGCGGGTTATGTATTTTTTCTGCAACAGCTGCTCCCGTTAATTCCAGTTATAACAAACAAAGAAAGCATTTAATTTATTGTTTAAATATAAGGTACATTATTAGCTATTTGTAAATTTATCGCGGACTAAATACATTGGAATTGTAAATATATGTACATACACATCACGGTAGTACACAGTCAATATGTCCTTTAGTACACTAAGGACTGATCAACTCTTACTCTGTTCCAAAATCCGTTTATCACCCATTGATAAAGAAGTCTAGACAAAATAAAATAATATTTACATGTGAATAACCGTTCATAACAATCGTCATTTCGTGACAACAAAGTGTAGTCTACATTTTGAGAGTACAATTTAATTTCAATAAACACTACTTGAAATAAAAATCTGTTCCATTACAAATGTATGAGTACCTACCTCATCAAATGCGTGTATGTTTTTCAGTGTCATATATACATGTAACCCCTTTCCCTACATCCACACATAAGAAAAGTAAAATCCGAAAAGTTATTGACTATATTTACATGTACTACAGTAGCTATATAAATTATATTGAAAATTGTTTTCAAAAATGTTCTTTCTAATTTTTCAAGTTATTTTTTGATTTAAAAAACAAAAGTAAGAACCGAACCGTTTTCGAGGTGCAACTATAATCGTCATGAACATATTTTACTCTTTCGAATCCCCCAATAGAAATACGCATTACAGTAAATGTATCCATTGTAATTCCTGTGGTCTGTCTTATGTGTGGATGAATCAAAGTTTCATCAGTATTACATGGTTAAAATCTATTGTGAAAGAAACGTTGTTAAATCAATTTTTACAAGACTGGCAGATGAACATAGAAAATTCATCTAAATGTTTAAATTACAGGATTTTCAAAAACAATTTTGGACGAGAAATGTACTTAAGTAAACTCTCAAAAGACTTAAGAATTGTATTAACAAAATTTAGACTAATACTGATAGATCTTTTTAAGATTATATAATATATGTAACAAAAATACTTTGGGGGATGAATTTCACTTAATACTTTTTACTTTGGGATGTCTTCGGTCCTATAACACACCTGGCCGTGCCGACAAATTGAATACCACGCGTTAGCGAGGTATGATAATTTGTCGGCACTGCCAGGTGTCTTATAGGACCGAAGACATCCCAAAATACGAATTCAATACTTATATTTACATTCTTTATTTTTTTCCTCTTCATAATTGTTTATTTCGGTAATCTTTGATGTGAATTTAGCGCCCTTCAAAACTGGTGTGCTTTAAAGACGTAAGAGCCGTTTGTGACGTTTGTGACGTCGTAAAGTTAGATAACGCAAACGAACAATGCGAGGAAAAAAGTGACAAATTAATTTTAAATGCACCTTTGTTGTATTTTTACGTTAATTCAACAGGGTTAATTTTTTAAAATTAAATTGTGTCAAACAATGTACATTTTGGTGTTCATAAAGTATTGAAAATGCATATAGTTCCTACTGTGTATTCTAACGCGCGGTGACAAGGTTTCGATTTATGGAAGATTTGATCATGTGCCAACCCGTTTTATATCCCAATAAAACTCAAAAAATGATACCTTATTACTTATATTTACATTTGTGACTTATTCATACTTTAAATTTGCCTGATTGTGACTTTTAACGTGTGAAATGCATTATTTTTCAAACCAAACGGAATGTATGTAATCCACTGAACGCGCGTCGACCCTTTATGACGTCACTGAGAAATTACGTCGAACGTTTATCCATACGAACATCTATGACCTCTTGACCCCGTACCTGTATTTATACAGTTATAAAAACGCTTGCTTTCAGTAGTTTTATATAAAGGAAAACATTTGCAAATGTAAATATAGAGATTTGAACGTCATGGATTTCTAATGGATTTCATAAAGAAAATTACACTGAATGTAAATATTATGTTATGGAATGTCCATATTTTTCGTCTTTACGGTTAAAACATATTGATAAGAAGTACTGTAATCATGTAAATACTTATAAATTTGAGAAAATTATGTCCATCACAAATGTTGACTTACTGTTAAAACTGTCTTTGTTTGCTAAAAAGATATTGGCCTGCTTCTAGTAACTATTTTCTGTAATTGACACTACTTTTCCTTACTTGACTTTGTATTCTGTATACATGTAAATATGTTCTTGTACCTCATATAACATTGTATGGTCTGAGTGTAAATAAACAAACACTAATTAAGTATTTTTTGAATTTACGGAGTGAAAGAGAATACAAAAATTACAGTATATTTACAATTTTGATATTATTTGACACATTTTCATGGCACTTAAAGATCAGAATCATCAAAAGCCAGGCCCAGAAATTGTCAAAAGTGTTGGACTAGGTTTTGCATGTTTTGTTTGGAAATTAAATAAAAATCAGGCGCGGATCCAGGATTTGAAGTTAGGGGGGGCGCCAAAAGTAGGCAAGGGGTCTGGGGGCGGCCTTGAGGCCCCCAGTGGGTCCAGGGCAAGCCCTGGTGGGGGCCCAGGGGGCGAAGCCCCCGGAAGCTCCTGGATTCTAGAGATTTTGTAGGGTAAAAATGAGGTCTACCGAGTATACATATTAACATTTTGTAGACAAAACTGTGATTTACGTTAACTTTGAGAATTTTAGGGGGGGGGGCGCGCGCCGGGTGCGCCCCCCCTTAAATCCGCCACTGAAAATGACTTCATCAACCCCCCCCCCCATTTCTTGTTTCCAAAATTCCCTGTTCGTTTCAATTTGGCTTATTTAATTCTTTATATTTCTATAGTTCGAGACCATTCTATCAAAGTATTTATATCTTGTATAAAATATAATGCAAAGTCAATATTCAAAAAAATATGTTTTTGTACATCATATACATGTTGTAGTTTCATAACCTTTGGTTTTGAACACTTTTCAGTGTTAAAATTATTGAAACCAAGAAAATAAAATCAACTTTACGTAGATTGATCATGTTGATAGAATGAGAAATTTGTTTCCCAGAAAAAATAATTATCTGTCGCCCTCCATGTGTTATGTCACGCGTCACAATAATCAGGATGGCGCGCAGACTAAGGGGCTGTGATCTATTGATCTAAATCATTAGAAAAATTTGACTTTTACCTCGTTTATACAGATACAACGATAAAACAATACAACAGTCATTAATTTAACAAACTAATACAGTTTAAATAAAACAATCGTATCAAAACTTAAAAAATAATTAAAATCAATTATGACATCCTTTTTGGTCAGGCGGGAAGCCTTCCTTGTTATAAAATAAACAATGTTTATGAATGAAATTCTTACCTTTTCCATTAATTAGTTGTGCATTTCAAAATTGTTTCCTTCTTCTTGGTTTTAGATAGTGTTTCTTTTTTTATATTTCTCTTCTGCAATAAGTTTTCTCCTTCAACTTGAACAGTTGTAGTGTACAACACAAAGTCAATGTTTCAAATGATTCGCCAAAACCACGTTGACCAATCAAAACATTGCCGGAACTCCTCTTGACTTTTCATACAACTGAACGAAAAAGAGGCAAACGGAAGTCTAGAATGTTTACAACGAGTTGTACTTACGTCACTTCCTGTGTATATTCACATGGCTTTTCAGGTTTCAACTGGAGAAGATTAAAACTTTAATACCCTAAATCTGATAACAAGATATTTATTTTTTAGAAAGGTAAAATTACAAATTCTTCACTAAGTGTATTGTCTAAGCTAAACGTGTCATTTCACAGGTGTATTGCCCTGGAGCAAGAAATTTCAAGTCATCTCACAGGACTTCTCAAAATATAATACTAAAATGGCATTGATGCTACATGCTGAATCATCCTTGTCCTACCGTTGTACTGAAAATTTTGATATGAACCGTCTAATAATTAGACCTCCATGTTTTGACTCTTTCACTATTCGATATATTGGCTTGCAAAGCCTATTTTGTTCCCCATATACTAGAACTACATGTAGGTCCCTGTCCATAATGATATGATATTTCTTTTTTTATTTTTGTAAACTTAGGCAACGGCAAGCAGAAAATTTAGTCCTCCTGAAGCCCGGTTCTCGGTTTTTGTTATTTGTATTATGCCAAATTAGGCAATAGACTCTTTTGATCACCATTTCCCAAACATTCCATGTGTTACAAATCTTTATTTACATTCTTCATTTCACCTAAAAGAATCACTTCAAACTTCTTGGGTATATCAGCTATGTTAAAGTTAGTTCCTACATACTTAAATATTTCAAAAAAATTACTTGTTTTATATACCTGAAAAGTTTGAATCAAATCTGTTGGGAAACAGGAAAATAAGACGAAGCAAATTTGCAATTATTTTTTTTATCTAATCAGTAAAGCAAATGTTTTTTCCTTAGTTGATAATTTGACTTTAAAATTTAGTACAGGTACTGTAAGAGCCGGTTATAAAATGAATGTAACAGTATAAAGTTATTTAAAGTATGATTATAAAAACAGCAATTTTGAAGTTTGTGGAAAAAAATACTGCTACGTCATGTAAATTAAAATTAATTTTTGTAGGGTCATGGAGCAAACAAAGGATTCCAGAGAAACATCAGATGCTAGAAAACAACAGACCATGATCTATATATGTGGAGGTAATCCTAACACAGGCTCAGTTGGGTTTGATTTCAAAGTGTTTTGGTTATTGTGTAAATACAGCATTAATTCTATTGAAAACCGTGTTCAGACATATTTATATTCCTGGCTATACTCAAATTTTCTTTGCATAGTTAAGTTTGATATGGAATCTGAGAGGTAATTTTGGCAGATGAGTACATTTTGCTGCCTTTAGCTTGAGTTTTAGAGTGTTGATTTTGTCATTTTGCAGAGTGTCACCAAGAAAATGAGATCAAAGCTCGAGATCCCATCAGATGCCGGGAGTGTGGTTACAGAATCATGTATAAAAAGAGAACCAAAAGAAGTATCCTTATCACAAAGCACCATTTTGTCATTTAAAAACTTTAAACCATTTATTTTTTATGATGGATATATCAAGATATATTTTTTTAAATTATATATAGAACCTTTTTAGGCATTTTCTCAAAGGAAGTAATTGTTTATTAGGATTTTTTAATGCCCATAGCTTTAATAAAATAGATAGATAACATCCAGGATAATTTTAAATATTAATCACATTAAACAGTCCTTTTAGAAATAAGGTCATGAATACTTTGTGATTCCGAACCAAAGATTCTCTTAAAATTTGAACACATATCTTTCCATATTGTTATTCTTTAAAATTAGGGGAGAAATGCAATGAGTTTAATATCATATTCAATTGAAAATTGCTCTCATTTATCTTTAAAATAATTCTATCACAATACACATATATCAGAAGCATTCTGAATTTTTTTTCTAGTTTATATTCATGTGTGAAACAATGCAAAGTTGCCACATCATTTATTTGTGATCATTTGATATACCGTGGTTCCATTGTGCCAGCTGGCTCAGAGAGGATAGGAGAAGGGAGATAATACATATACTTATATACATGATAACAGAATGTTTTCTTTTCCTTAACCGATTTCAGTGATTGTTTTTGATGCCAGGTG
Organism: Saccostrea glomerata; assembly: GCA_003671525.1. Taxonomy (NCBI): domain Eukaryota; kingdom Metazoa; phylum Mollusca; class Bivalvia; order Ostreida; family Ostreidae; genus Saccostrea; species Saccostrea glomerata. The sequence goes on along the minus strand of PRKT01000226.1, from coordinate 253,207 downwards.
AGAGAGCCACTCTCTGCCAGTTTGTGTGAGGATTTCATTTTTTATCAGCCAATCAGCTGTATGGAAGATTTGTGAGAGATGTTCAAATGGTTGACCATTCCTATCATGATTATGACAGCAAACATAACATTGTTGTAACTTTTATTGCATACACAAAGACTTGAACTGTCTAATCAAAGTGAGAGAAACTCCCTATAGGGACATATTCGTAGACTGGGACAAAGAAGAGAAATATATAGAAAATTATCATAAATTTAGAAGGCAAGCCAATAAAAAAATTATCGATAACAATCCGACAGTGGCATTGAAACGTCTAGCATTTTCGCGACCGGAGGAAGAAGAGGAGCGCCAAAGAGTCAAAATGTTTTTTAAACAGTCGGAATATATCCACCACAGAGCAATGCGAGACATCTGGATGAGCATGAGCGATGAGGAAAAGCGGGAAATTCTTCCAAACAAATCAGAAGTAAATCCATACTTCAGCAATACATTTGGACTACATGTCGCCATTTTGACGAACGAAGGTCCAGGAAATCCTCAATATTTCGTTTTTCCCCAGCGAGCAAAGGGCGCAGGGATGTCTGCCCCCGGACTTATTACATGCGGAGCTGTTGAAAGTGCATCTACCCCAGATATTCAAGAAATAAACGAAGAAAAGAAAACAGAAGAAAAAGAAAATGAAGACGAAGAAGATGAGGAAAACGAAGAAATAGAAGACAATGCTGAAGGCGAGCTGAAGAGAGTAAATCTTGTCAATACTGCAATTCGTGGTCTGCGTGAAGAACTTGGCCTCGAACTGTCTTATTCAGAAGCAGAGGCAGTCTGTCTGACCACAATTTATCTGAAAACCGATACCCATGAGTGGGGACTTTGTGGATTTGTTGACCTTACAGATGAAAGAATTCAGCTCCCAAATCGTATAAATGCGGATAATTTAAAAGATCGCTTCTCCAGTGGTCCAAAAGACAAATTCGAGCATCAAGCTTTACGATTTGTAAAATTTACGTTAGAAGACATGGTGGATTTTGTATTTGAAAACCATGATAATTTTGCCAGTTCAGCTAAACTTGTTGTCGTGAAGGTTCTGCAAGCATATTTCGGATGGTCAAGGGTGCAGAGAGAATTTGAATCTAGAAAAGTTATTCAGCATTAGAAAGGGAGTGCAATTTCCATACTAATAACTAGATGGTCTGTAAACAAGTACATTGTAGTTTTATTTTAGTAATTCCTGTTTAATTCATTGCTCAGAGTGAAAAGTAAAACATAAACTTTAGGAGCAAAGGCGGGATTTTATTTGGTGTTGGTGGTTATTGAGCTTAGGAATCAAAAAAATAATTTACGGTTATGAGCTCTACTGACACTGTATGCTCCTGTATTTGGAAAATACTAGAAACATTAATTGGTTAACGTGTTTATTATTACTTAATTTAAGAAAAAATGCATCTATTCGAATAAAATAAAAATAAAATAAAATATTTTGAAAATTGTAATAAAAATATTTTGATTCACTATATGTAAACTTGTAGTAAAACAATGAAATATTGAAACAATAGTAAATAATAGTTTACGAGGGTTGTTCGATAAAACCAAGGTTATATTGAAGAATACACAAGTATTAATTCCAAAAAAAGTTCTAAATACAAAAGATTGAAATAAAAGATATCTTAATTCGACTCCACAATCATGTTTGTCGTCTTTTTAAACATTTCAAGGCATTTGGTTAATTTTTGGCAGTTTCCCGAACATTCGAAATGGGAAAGTGGTCAACACAACACACGAAAAATGGCGACGTTTGATGACGTTACGACGCACCGGGGGGTAGTCCAGTTGATTTAGATGTTGTAATGACACATTTTATAGAGACTTTAAATGAATACAGAAGAAAAAAATATAAAAATATCACCAGATCTTTAGTATACAAATGAAATGGGAGTTTTCTGAGCGAAGACTTTTTTGATAGAGTACCAGGGTAGTACAAAACATACGGATAAACTGCTTTTGTAATAGCAAAAGACGCTGTCACTGTCGACCGTCGATATAAGATTGTTCTTTCACTGGCTTCCAGTTAAATTTAGAACATGTTATAAGATCCTTTTATACACTTACGAAGCGGTTTGTTGATCAAGACTCATTTTCATTGTTTACTTTATATATTCCCCGGGCGACAATTGATGGTTACATCAATGTTTTCTTGTTTAATTTTGTCTAGACTTCTTTATCAATGGGTGATAAACGGATTTTGGAACAGAGTAAGAGTTGATCAGTCCTTAGTGTACTAAAGTACATATTGACTGTGTACTACCGTGATGTGTATGTACATATATTTACAATTCCAATGTATTTAGTCCGAGATAAATTTACAAATAGCTAATGTACTTTATATTTAAACAATAAAATGCTTTCTTTCTTTGTTATAACTGGAATTAACGGGAGCAGCTGTTGCAGAAAAAATACATAACCCGCGTAAGCGGTTATTAAAATTTTTTCTACAATAGGCTAGTTGCTCCCGTTAATTCCAGTAATAACAAACAAAGAAAGACATTTTATTGTTAAGGTCTTCCGTTTCCAACGGAAGATCTTCTACTGATTCTGTTGGTAAAGATTATTATTCTTTTTTTTCTTCTGCTTCCTAGACCGCAACTTTGAGGCCTCATATCTCGCTCATTTCTCAACGGATTTTGCTCAAATTTTCAGACGTTATAGACGTTAATAAACTCTATCAGCAGCTGTCTAAAATTTCAAAAAGCCACTTCCGGTTTTGAGTTATTTCCTTTTAAAGGAAAATTTATAGGCTTTCGTTTCCAGACAAAGGCTCAGAGACGGCTAAAGCTGGAGCAGAAATTCTACTGATTTTAGATAATAGATGGATTGAAGTTGTGCACATGGGTTTTTGTTTTTCGATTTCTCTATTCAAAAGGGCGCTATATAGGGGTCAAAAATTAGAACGCTTAAAAGAACCAAAAATTACTCATATTTTTCTTTTTATCTTCTAAACTAAAAATATTTTGTTAAAATATATAGAACATAATTTGTGCAGAATTAGAAGATCTTTCAAATGATATGTCGAAAAA
>PRKT01000226.1:228442-249185 GCA_003671525.1 Saccostrea glomerata | reverse complement strand
ATGTTTCATTGATGGAACAGCCACTGATCAAGAAATCTGTACAAGCGACATGCCGACTGTAGTTCATGCAGTGATTAACGCAATGGGTTTTCTTAAGAAATAAAGGAGAAAATATTCAGTGGATGTAAATATTTCTCCATCAATGTATACTGGTTCATCAATAGGCGCGGTTAAAAAAATCACGTGTAGGGCGGGACTAATAGCTAGAAGCAGCCTGGGGGCTTGTAGCACGTGGATTGGCGGAATCAAGAGCATGTAAATATAAGGAATAACTGTCAGATTTTTCAATTTCGCTTCCGCTTGTCTTGATGTTTTTAACCTAACTCTTCAAAAGCAAAAAAATACCTATACTCTAATAATAATAATATAGGGAATTTTTTTAAGAGAAAGGGTTAAAAAAAAAAAGTCAAGCGCCCGTGAAACAAATAAAAAAGTTGACGATTAAAAAAAAATTAAAGTCAGCTCGTTTGTCAAAATATCTTCATGGATTCTTTATACAAACGAATGTTTAAAATAAGCTGCGATGTTCTTTAATTGGTGCAAATGTTTACACTGTAAGGTCTAGGGTGTTACGTAAGGTCAAATAATGGTAAGGTAGTATTATATGAAGAAAATTTGGAACTGAAAGATGTTGGTGTTGAAAAAAGTTGGCCTCTGTCCCCACCCCCACGAAATAGGATTTTCGAGTTTGATCAAATTTGAATTTAATTTTTCTCTCTGCCCCCAACACACTTTCAAAAAAAAAGCTACCTCACAGTATCGTGTCCTGTAAAAAAAAAAGTTTTGAGTAGGGCCATTTTGGGCAACCAAACATTTTTTTTTCAAGTTTGCTTAAGTTTACTTTGTTTGCAAAAAAGATGTCTTTAAAAAATACTTTTGAATTTCAAAAATTCCCCTTACTACCAATCCATAATTTTTTTTTTTTACAGTTCTGAGTCAGGGGAGAATTAATCTCAGCGAGATGGGTAGAGACTGAAATTTGGTCTGACGTCAGACCAAATATCTGTCTCTACCAATCTCGCTGAGATTAGGGGAGAACAAGCAATCTTTTTTAAGGTCAGACGACACGTTCCTTAAAAATATATAATTTTTCCTACGAATTTGTCATTGAAGCATTGGTACTTAAATAAGTTTCCTCACAAAAAAATATGTTAGGCCTACCTTACCAGGCATTTGGCCACGATTACCATAGAGTCATAAGAGCAATCTTCTAAATCGCCTACAACACAATGTATTTAAAAACATATTTAAAACAGAGTAGAAATCAGAAGAGAATGACAAATACAAATAATTTTTGATATAATACCAAAAGATTAGAAAAGGTGGATATATTCCGACTGTTTAAAAAACATTTTGACTCTTTGGCGCTCCTCTTCTTCCTCCGGTCGCGAAAATGCTAGACGTTTCAATGCCACTGTCGGATTGTTATCGATAATTTTTTTATTGGCTTGCCTTCTAAATTTATGATAATTTTCTATATATTTCTCTTCTTTGTCCCAGTCTACGAATATGTCCCTATAGGGAGTTTCTCTCACTTTGATTAGACAGTTCAAGTCTTTGTGTTTATATCCACACGGGCGCTTTCCAGATTTGAAATACCCAATCTGGTTTGCATCTTCTTCAGTACAGGAATCTGCAACGAAAATGTCAGTCTTCTCCATGAATCCACATGAAAACAGTTCTTTTTCATCTGCTTCTGAGTAATACGGGTTATTTCCTTCATAGAATTTTTTTATCACTTCCTCGGCATCTGGTCTATTGTCCGGTATCTCGTTCAAACATTCATCGATGGATTGTCCAACCACGTCTTTTGGATCATTTATGTATTTTTTTGAATCCGGTGGTATGGATTTTTGATCTACTAAGTAACTTGTTGAAAAGTCAGCAAATGGTTTTAGACCAGAAACGGTGAAAAACATTACGAGACCGAAACAGTAAATATCGCCCCTTTTGAAAGCAGTCAGGTCATGGTGAATGCCATCTTTTGCTTGGGATGATCGAAACTCTGGTGGTTCCCACCTTACATGTAATTTTATGTCACTTTCTGTGGAATTTGTGCCACTGTTAGACATTATTGATCCGTACCTTTTTTGTTGATTGTTGATTTGGTCGTCCTGCCATGCCAAACCAAAATCTGCAATTTTGATAATGAATTTGTTTACATATCCCTGAATCAAGATGTTGTCTGGCTTCAAGTCCCTGTGTACAATTTCTTCTGAATGCAAGTAGCTTAGTGCGCTGGCGATTTGCTTTCCAATGTCCCAAGCCTTTTTGAAAGACAGACCTTGTTTCTCATGGCTCTCTTGTTGCACGATGTATCGGAATAGGTTTGTTGGAATGAACTCCATAACAAAAAACATGCATTTTCTGTTTGGTTCCTCAAATAAATCCTTGAAGTCATCCTCTTCACTTTCTTTCATCAAACACTTTTGCAGCTCCTCCTTTGAATTGATGTATCCCATTCCTCTATATGAAATGATGTTTTCGTCGCTAAGATATCGCAACAGCTTATATTCATAAACCTGGTTTTCTGCTTGTTTTTTCAAAACTTTTATCGCCACCTGGGACGACTTTTTCCACGTTGATTTATATACCCTCCCAAAATTTCCTGAACCGATCTTTCTCCATGGTTTTTCTAGGTCTGTTAGATGAACTTCTGATAAAGTGTGTAGGTTCTTCACTTTTTCTTTGACTGTTTTTAATATCTCCAGAGACTCTTTTAACTCTGGAATGCTTTCCTTGTGATCTTTGCATATTCTACTTATTATTTTGAACAATTCTTCTATGTCCTGATTAACATTTGTGTCTAAGCGTTCGTTCTCCATTCTTTATACCTACAAGAACAACAAACAATGATCAACTTCACTGAGAAATCTAAGCTGAATTGACAGTTTACAACCTCAGCCCCACTATTCCGTCGAACTTTCATTTAATATGGACTTTTCCTTATACCTTTGAAAAAAATTACAGCACTTTCAAACAGTTTATTTTTAGAATTTTAACATACTAAAAATAGTTTCTTTTTTCTTAAATATCCTTATAAGCTGACGGAAAGACTATCTGACTCAGAAACCTTTTTCACTATTTTGATTTAATTTTTTTGGTTAAAATTCCCTCACAATTTAGGCAAGTTGATTGAATCTCACAACAATTAAAAATCATTTGCATGTCTTCACACTCAATCAAGTGGAAATGGGATGCCATACTCAAGATAGAGTAAAACACGCATATAAGGAAGCTTTAGGGACGACCGAATTTGCTTTGTTATAAGAAGCGTCTTCCTTATTTAATGATTCCTTATTAAGTTTACAATATATTTTAAAGTCATGTGGAGTGAAAATCAATTCCTTATATCCGTTAAGTTTACAATATATTTGAAAGTCATGTGGAGTGAAAATCAATGGCCTGCTTCTAGTAACTATTTTCTGTAATTGACACTACTTTTCCTTACTTGACTTTGTATTCTGTATACATGTAAATATGTTCTTGTACCTCATATAACATTGTATGGTCTGAGTGTAAATAAACAAACACTAATTAAGTATTTTTTGAATTTACGGAGTGAAAGAGAATACAAAAATTACAGTATGACACTATATTCAAATTATTGCCTGAACGTGCGCCAGGCTTCTGCACCCCATCGCATTAAAAAAAAAACAAAGATAAAATGACTTGCAAGAACTTGATTTCATATCTTTTGTCTACATTAGTGTATGTACAAATGAAAAAAAACCCTTTTTCCAGTAGAAACGTTTCTTAATATTCTACCAGAGGTTAATTAACAGGATTTATTCATCTTTAAAAAGTGTACATATTTTTGACAGGACAGATATTTCTTTTAGAAAACAAGTCCTTTAAGTTATTACACGATTAGCGCATGTTTAAACATTGAAAAAAAAAAGCTACTTGGAATGTAAAATATAGCAAACATATTAGAGTATCTTTCGTGATTGATGACAAACACGTAAAAAATTAATCGAATCATTAAAACAAACGAGAAACATACCAATTGCATATAGTCCGTCACAAAAATATTCTCAAAATTTTACGAAGAGGTATCATTTTGAATTTTGATTTGTGAATGCAGCCCCTTCGGAACGATTTATTGTTTTTGCCTGACATGTGACTGAGGAGTCTGTTTACTTACAACATTATCGAACATTATCTCAAGTAAATAAATAAAAATAATTTTAATACCTTATACTATTTTTTAAATTCATTAAAAGTACTTTAAAAGACACTGATATAGCATCCAGAGTTAAGCATTTTCTTTGTGAAAATATTTCTGAAAAGGAAAAGAAAACATAGAAATAATTTCCGGACCACATGGCTCTTTCTATCAAGTAAAATACACTGCCCCACCCCCTAAGAAACAAAAAAAAAAAAAAACTACCCCTGGTAAAACAGAAATGACCCTATATATACAATGTACATGTAGCATGGTCCCTTTCCGAAATACTTTTTTCGGATTTAGTGAAGTTAAATAAATTCTGAGTAATTTTTTAATTGACTTGCCTCTATGAAATATCAAACTCATATTTTAAACCTTTTTTTTTTTTTTTATAGTAAATCCTTGTTGTCAATCTTGTTATCAGATAAGCGTAGCCTATTGTTTTTTACTTGTTGAATGGTTGATTAAAAATATCAGATATCAATGATCCAAGGTGCAAATGAAGGCTAGATATTTTCCAAGAGTGAAAGTAGGAGTACCATAAAGTAAGTGTTATATTTCTATATCAAAAGTAGGATTTAAATTACAGAACAGATTCGGCAAGGATGTTTACAGCTATGGTTAGCCAACTAAAATCATGAAAAATTAATTAAACTATAAACGCGTTTACTATACATGAATCCTACAGATCACACATCAAATACGCCCATCTTCTTTCGATTTCACTCAGTGGTGACTGGTGATTGGAGGTGACTTGAATTTGAGTCCACATTACCAACTTCATTGTGTATTAAGACATGTATCCATTTTTTTAATTTTCGTAAGAATCAATCGGCTTGCCTATATTTTAAGAAAATGTTAGCAAAATGTAAATAAAAGAAAAGATTTTTGAGTCCGAAATTCTTTTTAGTGACAATATAATGAAAAAAGAAAATTCTTTGCAGTATCTTTAAATTCATAAATTAGGCTTAATTAAGTGAAACTGTCGTTTAAAGTTCACTTATTGTTTCCGAAGGTATTAGAATGAGTCCATTAATTTCCAAACCAAGTTTAGGAAAGGGATTCAGCTTAGATTTCTCAGTGAATTTGTTGGAAAATTACCAGTACAGACAGTAATTTAAACTTGAGCTATGATTTTGAAAATCAAATCGTTTATTGTCCTTTAAGTTGTACAGAATGGAAGAAGAACGCAAAGACAAAAATGTCAATCAAGACATAGACGAACTGCTCAAAATAGTAAGTAAAATATGCAAGGATCATGGGGAGAACATTCCAGAGTTACAAGAGTCTCTGAAGATTTTTGAAAACAATCAAAGAAGAGACGAAGAATTTTCACCCTGTATCTAAAATTCATCTAAAAGACCTGAATATACCATGGAAAAAAATTGGTGAAGGAGATTTTGGGATCGTGTTTAAAACAACTTGGAGGTCATCTACTGTGGCGATAAAGGTTTTGAAAAAACAAGCGGATAACCAAGTATATGAAAACAACCTATTACGCCATCTTAGCCACGATAATATTATTGCATATAGAGGAATGGGATACATCAATTCAAAGGAGGAACTGGAAAAGTGTTTGATGCTAGAAATTGATGAGGATTACAGAGGAGGTTTGTTTGAGGAAGCAAACAATAAAACCATGTTTTTTGTTATGGACTTTATTCCAACAAATCTTTTCCAACACATGATGCAACGAGAGCCACGAGACACAGCTAGGTGTTGCCTCTTAAAAAGGCTTGGAACATCGGGAAGCAGATTGCCAGCGCACTATGCTACTTGCATTCAGAGGGGATTGCGCACAGAAACATGATACCGTACAACATATTGATACAGGAATATGTGAACAATTTCATTATCAAAATTGCAGGATTTAGCTTAGCATTGCAGGATAACCAATTCGACATCCAACACAAAAAGTGCGAATCGATGTTGGCTGATAGTGATGCAAATTCTATAGATTCTGAAGTCTTCTTCGATATAAGGTGGGGACCCCCAGAATTTCGATCCTCCTTAGAAAATGATGAGATTTACCATGATTTGATTGCTTTCAAGAGGGGCGATATTTACTCTTTCGGTCTCATAATGTACTTCATAATTTCCGGTCTGCAACCTTTCGCTGAATTTGAAACAGAGAGCTTATTAGATCAAGTAATTCCACACACAATACAGATTCATCAAATGCATATAACCGTTCCCAAAGACGTTATAGAACAATTCATCAAAGAATGCACCAATGAGAGACCAGAAAGTAGACCTGATGCCGTGGATGTCATCAACAGATTCTAAATAGGAAAGAGCCCGTACTATTTGGAAGAATACGAAAGCGAGCTTTTCTCTTGTGGATTCCTGGATAAAACAGATATATTTGGTGCTGATTCCTGCACTGATGAAGATTCAAGCCAAATAGGGTAGTTTGATTCTAAAGACCGATCAAACGGATATAAACATCTGGAGTTGATCTGTCCAATCAGAGTCAGGGAACTTCCATTTAGGGACATATATTTAAACTGGGAGGAGGAAGAGAAATATAAAGAAAATTATCATAAATTTAGAAGGCAAGCCAATAAAAAAATTATCGATAACAATCCGACAGTGGCATTAAAACGTCTAGCATTTTCGCGACCGGAGGAAGAAGAGGAGCGCCAAAGAGTCCAAATGTTTTTTAAACAGTCGGAATATATACACCACAGAGCAATGCTAGACATCTGGATGAGCATGAATAATGGGGAAAAGCGAGAATTCATTCCAAATAAATCAGAAGTTAATCCATACTTCAGCAATGCGTTTGGAATACATGTAGCAGTTATGACAAATGAAAGTTCAGAAAAGACACAATATTTTGTGTTTTCCGAGCGTGCAAAGGGTGAAGGGATGCCAGCTCCGGGGACTTTTACGTGTGGAACTGTTAAAAGTGCATCTACCCCGGATATTCAAGAAATAAACGGAGAAAAGAAAACAGAAGAAAAGGAAGATGAAGGAGATGAGAAAAACGAAGAATTGAAGACAAGGATGAAGGCGAGTTAAAGAGAGTAAATCTGGTCAATACTGCGATTCGTGGTCTGCGTGAAGAACTTGGCCTCGAACTGTCCGATTCAGAAGCAGAGGCAGTGTGCTTGACAACAATTTATCTGAAAACCGATACCCACGAATGGAGACTTTGTGGATTCGTTGACCTTACAGATACAAGAATTAAGCCTGAACATCGAATCAGTGCAGATAATTAAAAGATCGTTTCTCTAGTGGTCCTAAAGACAAATTCGAGCATCGGGCATTACGATTTGTTAAATTTACCCTAGAGGACATGGTTGATTTTATTTTTGAAAACCACGAAAAATTTGCTAGTTCCACTAAGCTTGTTGCGATGAAAGTTCTGCAAGCATACTTTGGGTGGTCTAAAGTGCAGAGAGAATTTGAATCTAGGTGTGTTACGTCTCTTACGTAAATGGATGTCTTGAAATTAAAATAACCTTTCTCAGATTTTTTTTATAGGTTAACAGATAGTGTAGAATTATTGTTATGTTCGATTCATCAGATTTTTATTATAATTCTTGTGTAAAGGGGTCTGTACATAGTTGAATTGTTTACAATTTGAAAATTTATTTATATTTTCTTTAAAATTGTGTTTAATAAATTGAAATTGCATTTATATTCTTGTAATTCAATCACAACGAGGTTCTTATAAAAAGACCACCAGTTAGGTCATTGTTATTGTTGCGTTTTACCTGGTCGGTTTATTATTTTAACTCTGTACACATTATTGACTGACAATACTGGTTAGTTGGTTTTTCGCCTTGACAGCATTCTATCAGCTCCTTTGGTTTAATTTCAACTTCTATACTTTGATACAAGGTTGTTTAAGATGTTTTGACCAAAGTTTATCAAATTCTTATCTGAAACAATTTACTATGTTATCTAGCAGTTTATGACATAATATAGCTGCATGGAGGCGGCGTGTGGGTGAACTAAAAGTTACCAGATCGATATTTTTCAACCTACACTAAAACTAAAGGTAATGGGAATAAAGAACAAGGTATGGTAACGGCCGAATTTGGCCCCTTGTTTAATGAAAAATCAAAAACACAGTTAAAATGTGATCGTTTAACGAGGTTCGATCCTGATATTTAAAGTCTTAAACTTTTTTTGCCAAGTACATTCTTAGTTTCTACATACATAGCTTAATTAAAATTCAAACAAAAAAATTGGGGTCAATATACGCTTCTTTTGGCGCTACAGTACATTTAATATGACCTTTTTGCACTGAAATTTGTGTCTTAATTAAAAATTAAATTTTTGACGTTTTCCATCCAATATTTTTATCCAATTAAATCATGAAACAAAATACACTCAAAGTTTGTTTTAAAAAAGACACTAAAAAATTGTGACTAAGAAAAAGTTTCAAATTGCTTCGCATAATCAATTATTTGACCTTTCTGTACTAATAAAAAGTTATTTTTCTGGCATTGAAAATTTAATAAGCAAGAAAATTATTTTAAAGTCTTAAACTTTTTCTGATTTTAAGCAAATAGGTCAAATTGATCTTGAATATTTAAGGAATGACTCTAATTCTTGGCCAAATTATCGAGTATAATATGGTTTGGGTCAGTTTACGCTTTATAATCCGCGAAGCGGATTATAAAAAAGCGTAAACTGATCCAAACCATATTATACTCGATAATTTGGCCAAGAATTAGAGTCATTCCTTATAATTTAATTTTAAAATAATTATTCAACTGGGGATGTAAAATTGTGTTGTTTTTATGAGTTCAAATTTACCGCGCAATAATACAACCGTAGTAACGGAAGTGATGGGAAGCGAGGGGAGGTAAAAACTGATACATAGATCTAGCAGCCATGACGCTTGTTTACATGAGGTAAGATCGAGTAACTGTTTGAAATTAAAGGTAAATTCATTAAATCTGGAATTTTCCATGAATCCCAAGGACTGGGAATGAGGGGATTGATGGATACAGATGATTATGCTGGTTGTCAAGGGGGTGTGTCCCCATACCAAACCAGATTATACAAAATGTTATGTGTTCCTTTTTGGAAATCAACCAATGAGAGGCAAGAATACAAGCAAAATTAAATTATATAGAAAAGGACATCAAAATTGGGTGTATATGATGTAAATTTTTAGATATTACTAAAAAGGTGTCAATTTTACGTTAAAATTGGCTCAATTTCCCCCCGGATTTTCAGAATATATTTATTATATTTGTCACACTTTGTTGATAGAATTCATAAGAAATAATTCAATAGATATTTCAGAACCAGCATAACACATTTCACTGCAAAAAACAGCTTTGTGTGCAGCCAGGATGGAAAAATAGGAATCCAAAGTTAACAGTTCTCTTATAGTTCAAAATGGAAAAAACTGATAATTTTCGTCTAAAAAACCTTCCGCCACAAAATATAGTCCCTAGCTTAATTCTACTCGAATGGAATTTAATCGCGGTTTTTTTCATGGAATATAGTTAAAATTGCAATGTAGAATTCAGATTTAATGTTAGAACTTAAAAATGATGCAGAATTTTATAAATAAAGAACCTGACCAAAATCGCTCAAAATCTCAGGATCGAACGTCCTTAAAGATAAGAAATATAAATGATGATTGGTTTGAATCCAGCATCACAAAGGCCAATAGAGGGTAAAAAAGGTGGACATTTTACCGAATTTCCTTATTTAAGGCTGAATTTCGTTTATGAGACACTTTTCAATTCAGATGACACTAGTACATGAAATTTATAAATAAGAATGAAAGACAAGCATGTGCTCTATGTTTTCTAAAACAAAATGTGATTTGAAATTATGAAAATTGTTATGATAATAAAAAAAATTGATATATTTTGTAACCTCTCTATGACTTGTGTGTCCAGTAACTATCTTACTCAATCAATCAATACTTATTTCGTAACAATGATGACAACATTAACATGTATCTAGTAATGAACGACTGTATACCAACTTTTATTTGCAAGCGAGAAGACTCTCTTCATAATATTCAAAATATTCAGCTTTACATATAGAATGTAGCAATATCCGCTTCACAAAGGTTTGGTCATGGCTAGTGTTTGGAAAAATGTTATACAATGTCAGAAGTGCAGCATGAAATATGTAGTGTCCCCCCCCCCTCCCCAATGCAGTCTGTAAATAATATAACCTCACAATTAGCATGAAGAAAATGCAGTCAGCATTAGACTTAATTATAAATTTTATTTCCTGACAAGATTATTGTATTGACCATAGATTTGAAGTTTATGTCTGCCATTTAATTTTATACACAAGAGGGTGTTCTTAATTGAAATATTTTCAGAGACAATGTATGATGCTGACAGATAAGATGATAAATCAAAGGTATAAGATCAACATAATCAAGTTCTATAGTCAATTATATTACCTCTTCAGGAATTACAATCTATCAGTAAGTCAAATGTTTACTGACGGTTGTCATGAAAATTGTTAAACAATTATTTTAACTCTGAATTATTTAAGGATTTCCCCTTTATCGATCATGACAAGGAACACACGATAGAGGATGTTCAGTCCTCCATGGCATCTGATCCAAGGAACAAGGTAAAGTTTCAATACAAAAAATCATTCTTTCTGATTCGTAGAAATTCCATGCATTAAAAACACACAAATCGTTTTTCTCATATGACCCCCTAAATGCTAATTGTGACGTCATTAACTTGTGCATTTTCCCGTATTTTCTTAAAATATTGCAGAAGACATCAATTTTCAGTAGAGTTTTCGTTAATAAAGAACTCGACTCGTACTCGATCTGCCACCGTCACCCACAAAGATCTTGAGATATGTGATTTTTCAAAGCAGTTTACATCATGTACATAATTTATGCAAAAACTGAAGTGGACGACGGTAGGAGACACTATATTCTAAAGTAAAATAAGCACAGAAATGAGTTATTCTGTTGCATTTCTGCATTAAACTTAGAAATGTACCCATTTAATGACGATATATATCCAGAACGGTCCTCCATCATGCTATGTTCTTTAATGATTTATAATATTCATCTATTCAACTCTTGTTAAAGCAAATTTGATCACTTTTCAAGAACATTCAAATTTTAGGGCACAATAAAGCCGAAACCGTACCTTCTTCTTTCAGCATATCACTATCGTGCACGTGATTGTTATTCAATTTCATTATCAGATAAGAGATGCAATATGTTGAAAGTTCAACATGCCTTCATAAAATATACCTCGTGAATAGTTGATAAAAAAAAAATCAAATAACGATGTTCAAAGGTTCAACTGAAAGACAATCATTTTCCAAGAGTTAGAGAAGGAGAACCTAAGAGTAAGTGCAATATTACTACTTTAGGTGTACGATTTTACAGAAATAATAGAAATCTTTTAAATTTTAAGGACAGAATTCTTTTGAATCCTGATTATCGAATAATCGTTAATGATCCAGCTGATGCTATTTCTATCATACACAATATCATACACAATTTTTTGTTCTCTTTTTCCTTCTTCCGTGAATGAAATCCATATAGTATTACTGAATAAATTGTGGAAAGCATGAAGCAATTGTCATTCAGCACATAGTTCGGGGGACGGAATTAAAATTTTGCTGGTATATTGGGAGAGCTGGAAATATATTTTCAGAGTCAAAGGGTCTGGTGCCCCCTTTATGCCCACGGTAGGTCAAGGGCATAGTCCTGACTGAGGCCAGGGACAAATCACTAGGAAGCTCATGAATATTGGAGATAACTTATCTTTAACCTTATTTAATCTGGTAAGGTGAAGTCAAGAAGGGGAGGTGATCAGTGGCGGATTTAGAGGGGGGGCCCAGGGGGCCCGGGCCCCCCCTTTTGAGTCCAAAAAAATACACAATATTTGACAAATCGATGTTTTTTGGTGTGGCTGTGGGCGCCCACCCTGACCTCAAACTGGTCGGGCCCCCCCTTTTCAAAATTTCTGGATCCGCCACTGGTGATCACAATCATTTTGTCATAAATATATAAGTAATGCTGTTTAATCCAAGTCATTATTTCGAAAGTTTTTTGGTCGATACAATGACATTGTCAGCATGATTGTAGTTACCTCCTCCCCTTCTTGACTTCATCAAACCATTAACAATAGTCACTTAGCTTCAATTCATAATTAATATTAGGCAAATATTTAATATCATTGCCGACAGATTTTTTCCCGTTATTTCCCGATCGTGATAAATCGGAAGGGAATGCTAACTCCTCCATGGCCAGTGATCCCACTTAAAGGTCTGTGCTTCTACATTCCTGATTTAATATATATTGTTTCATTTTTGTATATTTCATTATCAAATTATCCAATGGAAAAAAATGCACTTAACTGAATTTAAACTCTTTTTATTTATGAATTCAAGCTAAGTGACTATTGTTGTGACTATTGTTAATGGATAGTACGTCGACGATCTAAACACTGGGTATCGTGTTAAAGTCAATTCATTTTTAGTGCACATGATTCCTGCTGATCACACCCGAGTAATTAGTCCACCGCCTATCTCCAAGTTAATTCTTAAAAGTTAACATGAATGAATTTCAATATCGTATATGGGTAACAACATGCATATAAATTTTCATTAAACATCTATATAATCTATATAATCACTATAACTCTATAATTTTGGAAAAACGACGTTTTAGAAAAGTCAATGGAAAACGACGAATATATATTTAAATCATCCACCTCCACTGAATATCAAAACTTTTACTTTACAGGTATTATAAATTGTTATTATTTAACAAAATCATACTAAAAATATTGTAGTCTCGCAAGGGGAGGGGGAGGGACACGTATTGGCACTGTGCTTAAAATAACTAGTAACGGTCAATTACAAATAAACTTTTTGTGCAAGCAAGTTTAAAATATGAATTGTCATTTATTTTGATTGAAATGGAAGTTAACTGGAGGTAGGAATCAAGAATTGGCGGGCGTACATAGTTCGATGTCGATCGTCCTCTGAAAATGTTTTTTTGCGTATCTGACTTTAATATTTACTCTTCATTTAGTGGTGATTTACTTTACAGTTAACCACGCTTATAATGAATTGCCGGTTACAGCGAGTTGATTTTCACTCCACATGACTTTCAAATATATTGTAAACTTAACGGATATAAGGAATTGATTTTCACTCCACATGACTTTAAAATATATTGTAAACTTAATAAGGAATCATTAAATAAGGAAGACGCTTCTTATAACAAAGCAAATTCGGTCGTCCCTAAAGCTTCCTTATATGCGTGTTTTACTCTATCTTGAGTATGGCATCCCATTTCCACTTGATTGAGTGTGAAGACATGCAAATGATTTTTAATTGTTGTGAGATTCAATCAACTTGCCTAAATTGTGAGGGAATTTTAACCAAAAAAATTAAATCAAAATAGTGAAAAAGGTTTCTGAGTCAGATAGTCTTTCCGTCAGCTTATAAGGATATTTAAGAAAAAAGAAACTATTTTTAGTATGTTAAAATTCTAAAAATAAACTGTTTGAAAGTGCTGTAATTTTTTTCAAAGGTATAAGGAAAAGTCCATATTAAATGAAAGTTCGACGGAATAGTGGGGCTGAGGTTGTAAACTGTCAATTCAGCTTAGATTTCTCAGTGAAATTGATCATTGTTTGTTGTTCTTGTAGGTATAAAGAATGGAGAACGAACGCTTAGACACAAATGTTAATCAGGACATAGAAGAATTGTTCAAAATAATAAGTAGAATTTGCAAAGATCACAAGGAAAGCATTCCAGAGTTAAAAGAGTCTCTGGAGATATTAAAAACAGTCAAAGAAAAAGTGAAGAACCTACACACTTTATCAGAAGTTCATCTAACAGACCTAGAAAAACCATGGAGAAAGATCGGTTCAGGAAATTTTGGGAGGGTATATAAATCAACGTGGAAAAAGTCGTCCCAGGTGGCGATAAAAGTTTTGAAAAAACAAGCAGAAAACCAGGTTTATGAATATAAGCTGTTGCGATATCTTAGCGACGAAAACATCATTTCATATAGAGGAATGGGATACATCAATTCAAAGGAAGAGCTGCAAAAGTGTTTGATGAAAGAAAGTGAAGAGGATGACTTCAAGGATTTATTTGAGGAACCAAACAGAAAATGCATGTTTTTTGTTATGGAGTTCATTCCAACCAACCTATTCCGATACATCGTGCAACAAGAGAGCCATGAGAAACAAGGTCTGTCTTTCAAAAAGGCTTGGGACATTGGAAAGCAAATCGCCAGCGCACTAAGCTACTTGCATTCAGAAGAAATTGTACACAGGGACTTGAAGCCAGACAACATCTTGATTCAGGGATATGTAAACAAATTCATTATCAAAATTGCAGATTTTGGTTTGGCATGGCAGGACGACCAAATCAACAATCAACAAAAAAGGTACGGATCAATAATGTCTAACAGTGGCACAAATTCCACAGAAAGTGACATAAAATTACATGTAAGGTGGGAACCACCAGAGTTTCGATCATCCCAAGCAAAAGATAGCATTCACCATGACCTGACTGCTTTCAAAAGGGGCGATATTTACTGTTTCGGTCTCGTAATGTTTTTCACCGTTTCTGGTCTTAAACCATTTGCTGACTTTTCAACAAGTTACTTAGTAGATCAAAAATCCATACCACCAGATTCAAAAAAATACATAAATGATCCAAAAGACGTGGTTGGAAAATCCATCGATGAATGTTTGAACGAGATACCGGACAATAGACCAGATGCCGAGGAAGTGATTAAAAAATTCTATGAAGGAAATAACCCGTATTACTCAGAAGCAGATGAAAAAGAACTGTTTTCATGTGGATTCATGGAGAAGACTGACATTTTCGTTGCAGATTCCTGTACTGAAGAAGATGCAAACCAGATTGGGTATTTCAAATCTGGAAAGCGCCCGTGTGGATATAAACACAAAGACTTGAACTGTCTAATCAAAGTGAGAGAAACTCCCTATAGGGACATATTCGTAGACTGGGACAAAGAAGAGAAATATATAGAAAATTATCATAAATTTAGAAGGCAAGCCAATAAAAAAATTATCGATAACAATCCGACAGTGGCATTGAAACGTCTAGCATTTTCGCGACCGGAGGAAGAAGAGGAGCGCCAAAGAGTCAAAATGTTTTTTAAACAGTCGGAATATATCCACCACAGAGCAATGCGAGACATCTGGATGAGCATGAGCGATGAGGAAAAGCGGGAAATTCTTCCAAACAAATCAGAAGTAAATCCATACTTCAGCAATACATTTGGACTACATGTCGCCATTTTGACGAACGAAGGTCCAGGAAATCCTCAATATTTCGTTTTTCCCCAGCGAGCAAAGGGCGCAGGGATGTCTGCCCCCGGACTTATTACATGCGGAGCTGTTGAAAGTGCATCTACCCCAGATATTCAAGAAATAAACGAAGAAAAGAAAACAGAAGAAAAAGAAAATGAAGACGAAGAAGATGAGGAAAACGAAGAAATAGAAGACAATGCTGAAGGCGAGCTGAAGAGAGTAAATCTTGTCAATACTGCAATTCGTGGTCTGCGTGAAGAACTTGGCCTCGAACTGTCTTATTCAGAAGCAGAGGCAGTCTGTCTGACCACAATTTATCTGAAAACCGATACCCATGAGTGGGGACTTTGTGGATTTGTTGACCTTACAGATGAAAGAATTCAGCTCCCAAATCGTATAAATGCGGATAATTTAAAAGATCGCTTCTCCAGTGGTCCAAAAGACAAATTCGAGCATCAAGCTTTACGATTTGTAAAATTTACGTTAGAAGACATGGTGGATTTTGTATTTGAAAACCATGATAATTTTGCCAGTTCAGCTAAACTTGTTGTCGTGAAGGTTCTGCAAGCATATTTCGGATGGTCAAGGGTGCAGAGAGAATTTGAATCTAGAAAAGTTATTCAGCATTAGAAAGGGAGTGCAATTTCCATACTAATAACTAGATGGTCTGTAAACAAGTACATTGTAGTTTTATTTTAGTAATTCCTGTTTAATTCATTGCTCAGAGTGAAAAGTAAAACATAAACTTTAGGAGCAAAGGCGGGATTTTATTTGGTGTTGGTGGTTATTGAGCTTAGGAATCAAAAAAATTATTTACGGTTATGAGCTCTACTGACACTGTATGCTCCTGTATTTGGAAAATACTAGAAACATTAATTGGTTAACGTGTTTATTATTACTTAATTTAAGAAAAAATGCATCTATTCGAATAAAATAAAATATTTTGAAAATTGTAATAAAAATATTTTGATTCACTATATGTAAACTTGTAGTAAAACAATGAAACGTTGAAACAATAGTAAATAATAGTTTACGAGGGTTGTTCGGTAAAACCAAGGTTATATTGAAGAATACACAAGTATTAATTCCAAAAAAAGTTCTAAATACAAAAGATTGAAATAAAAGATATCTTAATTCGACTCCACAATCATGTTTGTCGTCTTTTTAAACATTTCAAGGCATTTGGTTAATTTTTGGCAGTTTCCCGAACATTCGAAATGGGAAAGTGGTCAACACAACACACGAAAAATGGCGACGTTTGATGACGTTACGACGCACCGGGGGGTAGTCCAGTTGATTTAGATGTTGTAATGACACATTTTATAGAGACTTTAAATGAATACAGAAGAAAAAAATATAAAAATATCACCAGATCTTTAGTATACAAATGAAATGGGAGTTTTCTGAGCGAAGACTTTTTTGATAGAGTACCAGGGTAGTACAAAACATACGGATAAACTGCTTTTGTAATAGCAAAAGACGCTGTCACTGTCGACCGTCGATATAAGATTGTTCTTTCACTGGCTTCCAGTTAAATTTAGAACATGTTATAAGATCCTTTTATACACTTTCAAAGTACTCCAGGGGACATCACCATCATACCTAAAGGAACTCATAACAGTCTATAAACCGTCAAGAACTCTACGCTCGTATGACTCCAAACAACTTGTGAAATCTCGTGTTCGCACGGAGACATACGGAACGCGTCGTTTTGACCATGCAGCAGCAACTTTGTGGAATGGCTTACCGGGCGCTCTCCGGTTCCAGACGTAACTTTTAGCTTTTAAACGAGATCTTAAGACTCATCTTTTTAAGATAGCATACAACGTGTAATTTTTTTATTTTTTGAACAAGTTATCGAGTTTTATTGTCCTCAGACTATTTATTTGGGCATAACCTGTAATGTGTGAAATTTTTAAGTTGATCTCAATTTGATCTTAGTCTAGCAGCTTATAATTTTAGCTTACTTTTATGTTAGTTACGATCTCTTACAATAATTTTAGGTTTTATGTTTTTATGATTATTGTGTAGTATTTAACTACAGTAAAACTCGGTTATAACGAAGTCACTGGGACCTGGAAAATTACTTCGCTATAGCCGTAATTCGTTATATCCGTATAAGAAATTCGTAACATTTGTGTAGTTGGGAATCGAAGATAACTTCGCTATATCCGTGAATTCGTATTTTTCCGTGTTCGTACTAAACGTGTTTTACTGTACTTGTATATCTGAAATAGTGTCTGTTCAGCGCCTTAGAGTAATTTATTTTAAATAGGGCGCTTTACAAATGTTATTATTATTAATATTATTTATTTAGTTGAAAGATGGTGAGAGTACTTACCGTAACTTACTTACTTATAAATCTTCAGAAGATCGCACGTGTGTGCCAG
The DNA here is from genome assembly GCA_003671525.1 of Saccostrea glomerata. NCBI lineage: Eukaryota > Metazoa > Mollusca > Bivalvia > Ostreida > Ostreidae > Saccostrea > Saccostrea glomerata. The sequence continues at coordinate 231,345 of PRKT01000226.1, read as the reverse complement.
ACTGGTTCCTCTGCTGTTTATGGAGACTCAAGTATGTACATCAATTAAATTCCTAAAGTTAAGTGGGACTTGTCCAACTTTATTTTCAATTAGCAAAGATGAAACGTGACGTTGATTTAGTCACTTCGACGTTATCATCCGTGCGCCGTAAGGCGACACAATACATAACATAAAATCTCATTATTTGTTTATTTAAGTATATTATCTATAAGAAATTAGCTATGTATATTCATAATTCATAATTCAAATATATTCAAAAAACGACGCGGAATTACGTACAAAGCAGTCTGTGGTGAAAACGAAAGTGTTGATTGAAATTTAACAAACGACTGGATAAAAAACAAATTGCCCAATTTAACAGCTGATTATGAAGCTAAAGATATATTCAATGCCGATGAGACAGGTTTATTTTATAAGTGTGAGCCAGCAAAATCCTTTCACTTAAAGGGCGAGCAATGTCATGGGGGAAAACGAATAAAGAAAGAATTTCAGTGCTTGTCGGAGCAAATATGGATGGTTCGGAAAAACTTAAACCCCTGGTCATTGGCAAATTTCAAAACCCCCGGTGTTTTAAAAATGTGAAAAGTCTCCCTGTTCATTATTACGCAAATTCACGTGCATGGATGAATAGTGAAATATTCAAAGATTGGGTCCGTCTCCTAGATAAAAAATTCAGAAAGGAACGTCGAAAAATTCTTTTATTTATTGATAATTGTCCAGCACATCGTAAAATTGAAAATCTGCAATCCATCACTTTGATATTTTTCCCCCCGAACGCTACTTCTTTACTCCAGCCGATGGACCAAGGCATAATCAACACACTAAAACATTATTACAGAAAACTTCTCATTTCTGAAAAAATCAAATGCTTAGATGAAAATTCAGACTTCAATATTAACATTAAAAATGCCATTGAATGGCTCTACAAATCATGGCGCATGATATCGTGTCAATGTGTTGAAAATTGCTTCCGGAAGGCCGGTGTAACGACGAAAAGTGACCCCCGTAGAATATTGACCGGGGGTCATTTTTCTACGTAGAATATTGACCCCCTGCTCAATATTCTACGTAGAAAAATGAACCCCTTTTCTGTAGAAATTATGGCATTGGGGTCATTTTTATGCGTGTGCATTGTAGAAAAATGACCCCGTAGAATAATGACCCCTTGTCATTTTTTTATGCAAAAACATTCGTTTTGGTAGGAATATTCTTGCTAGGTGAATGTATACGGGTAATATCAAGTTTCCTTATGCTTTGAAGTGTTACTTCTGGAAGCTTTTAAGCTTAGATAACGAAATCAAAGCTGTACAATAACTTACATTAATAACACAGCTGTTTTATCCCCATTACGGAAAACAATATTGAATGTTCTAACTAAAGGCAATTAGAGTAAAGATAAGCGCATTTATGAATTGAAACGTTTATTACATTTTATACATTAAGTTTTCACAGTTGTCATTTTAATCTTAAAAAAGGTTATTTTCTAGCTGGTGTTAGAAAAAAGTTTCCATAATAAATTGATTATAAATCTCTTTGATTTTACCCTGAATAAATAATTTGAAGAAAATCAAAATAAAGTTTTATTTTTCAAAAGTTTAACGTTTTTGATCCCTTCTTTAAAATTGGCGCGAAAAAGGGCACTAGCTTAGAAAATTAGATCATATAAAAATATTTGGTGTTCTATGAATGAAGTTTCAAACTTCTAATAAAAAAATAGGGATGATTTAATTTGTAAAAATAAGTACAAAATTAAATTGCCTCTGATTCATGATACGAGGGAAACAAAATGTGGTTAACTCAAAACCTGTAAAATGTCTTTTGTCGTTTGCTAGTGTCAATAAATCCTTAACAAAATGGGGATTGTAGCATAAAACATGATTAACTACAAAAAGGAGTGCGCGTGGCCGTCTTTCCAAAAATTGGCACATGTAGTATAGTTTTTCCCATTCTACATGTACTTACATATAATGATTTTAGGAGTTTTTTACCAATAGAAAAAAATAAAAACAAATGTTGGATGATGAAAAAGTTGTTACTTTAATGTTATACTTATGCCCCCGTTAACAACGTTTCGGGTGTATATAATTCTTTTTACCTGTCCGTCTGTCTGTTTGTATATTTGTCCGCATAAATCTTGCCCATATCTTTAAACTGGATGGGGCTATGGCTTTCATATTTTACAGTTGTATTTTTATGACAAGACCTTTTTTGTGTACAACCAACTTTGACCTTTTGACATTGACCTTGGAGTTTGAGACACTTTTTTCCTAAAATTCCACACTTTTACTTTTGCATTAAATTTTGGACGGTATGTGCTAGGACTTTATATCGAAGTAATGAGATGATAGACTAATAAAGTTCGTTAGTTTGCAAAGGTGGTGTCTATAAAATCTCAGAAGAAATGGGATGTAACAGCACCATTGGTCAGGTATCTGTGGGCTAAAAAGTGTTGAAAAGGGAAGTATTTTGTTTTAATTCATAAATATCTCTAAAGGTTGAACTGTTATTTACATAGAGGTAAATTTTTGCCAGTTTTGGAGGAATTTTCAATATATTATAAGAACGTTTTCGATTTGGTATTTCCTGTATATACATGAAAAAAATTAGTACTTTATATAATATATATTTTGCATAACCCTGATCCTTCAACTGGCGTTGGAATTTCATTAATATTATGGATTCTGTTGAAAATTATGCCAGACAATAGGCCAGATATGAAAAAGAAGACGTCGACACTTTGTCAGAATGGACTAAATGTATCAGATCCATGATTAAGTCGCGTATTCAAAGATTGAGGGGCAATATGAAAACCATCTATCCTTCTGTAGTCAATAATCCAGAAGCGAAATAAGAATTAAATAGATTACATGATCAGTACGTACTGGTCCCCACCGATAAAGCGT
>PRKT01000226.1:156183-216773 GCA_003671525.1 Saccostrea glomerata | reverse complement strand
CATGCAAGAGGAAGTATTGGTCTCTATGTCAAATGTCTGATTATAAACAAGTAGTAAACTCAATGGCTAAACTATATACTTTCATCACCTTCCAAGACCAAGCAAGAATTACCCAAAAACACAAAGAAAACTTGGAGGGAAACACAAAAACCAATAGAAAACCATAAGACAATACTAAAAAACCAATGAAACTAAAAGATACAAAATGACCATGGCCAGAATATAATTAGCACCCTGAGGCTAACTCTGGACCTCTCTGGAAAAGAATCATTTAAAAATCAATACACTTAACTACAGGTTAAATGAATAATTACATAATTCAGCTGTAGAAGTGTGCTGCAAGTAAAAACATATATAATTAAATAAATGAATAGATGCACATGCAATATGCATTGCTATGCACATGTGCATAATATATAAAACATGAGTCTGTCACACATATAAATGAAAAAATAACAAAAAACAGTCTCCGACAAACTGAAAGAACATGAATGTCAGCTGCGAAAGCATGAATAAAATCCTGAGAACCACAAGAGGCATGCCATGGTGCTAAGTGACATTCTGCGCTACATTTATGATGCATGGTTAGAACTCAGAATAGTTATTATTATGCAGACTCTGACAGTATTTAAGGATTTTTTGGTCATAACCTTCCTTCCTGTGAAAATTTTTTAATAAATTTTACTTATGTAGCTTATGTATGAAGTTTATTAGACAGATCTGACTCATTTCATTATTTCTATTCTTCCAATGCAATAATATATGTATCAATGGAGGTGTGAATAAATCAAAATAAATCATGTGTCTGTAGAAATTATAATTCTGTGAGAACATATTTACTTGTTTACATTTTATCACAGTTGTCGCTTGTGCTGAAAATTCCTTCGCAAACATAGAATTAGTCTATTCTTGAAAAATCAGCTTTAACACCCTTTACCGCATAGGCTGTAGATACTACAGTTAACTGCGGTCAGCTAGTGCAAATAATGTTAAGTCATATAAAATGAAAAAACAACATTATCTGACTTCTTTCTACATTTTAGATGCACAATGCTACCTTTTCACTCATATTTTAAAGTATTGAGTGTTAAAAAAAACTATTGTTAATTTTTACACAGAAATCTGTGAAAAATAATGTAAATTCTAATTCTAATTTTAAAATTGTGTGTTTTCTAACAAAAAGTTAATAAAATCACATATTCTGTTGAAATATGCCTTTTAAAAATGAAAAATGTCTTTAATAAGGATTTAAATGAGTTTTTATAATCACCTTCAAGGTATCACACCGGTAATCGTTTTCACTATATAATTCTATATAGAATAAAAAATCGTTAAAAATCAGGTATTTGTTTAAATGAAAAAATATTTAGCAGGAGGTGTTAAACATTACCTGTCACATTAGCTGACACCAAAAAACAGGGTACTCACACAGCATTTTCGGACTTTTTCCATCTGCAAACAGGGCTACCCCAAATCCACGTGTTTTCACTTTGTTTATAAACACCTCGAGTGCATCACAGGAAGTAGCCTCCTATGCCCTGAAAAAAATAGTTCCTGTCAAAAACATTTATTTATTCACAAAGTACATAAAATTTACTAGGCACAGGTACCAAAGTTGTAAAAATGGCTTGGAAGAAAATAGAAAAACGCCTCAAAAGAAGAGAAAATTAATTTTATATATATGGACCTACATTTGACTAAGTTCATTTTGATTGGTGAATTACCGGTGTGATACCTATATTGAATTACGGATATATTGAACTAATTTCCATGGTCCCCTGAATTTCAATATATCCGGAGTAGGCTGTATATAGAGTACATCACTGCGATAATAAAAGTGGTTACCTGAAGTATCATAGCAACAGCTAGCAAGTGATGCTTCATTTCTGTGACCGCTTATTTTTGCAATATGCCTGGATTCAAATCCACAATTGTTTAAAAGTGTAATTGTCGTTGATCGAATGCAATGATTTGTGTATTCCTTTGTTAAACCCGCACTCTTAGACAAATTTTTCATGAATGTTTTCAACTTGTTCGAACCCACTGGTTCATTTCTGTACCAAACTATGTCCTCATCACTTAAGCTGTTTTTTGGATGAAGAAAGAGTCGATCACTTCCCAAGTGTCTTTTTGACATGTATTTTTCAAATGACTTGACTGGACAGAGAGGAGAGTTTTTTATTTCGTACATACGTGCCCCTGAACTCTCTGTTTCATTTGTTTTTCCCTGATGATTCTCGAAATTTCAGAATTAAGTTTTTTTACAAAACGTTCTCCATTTTCTGACATGATTTCGAAATCATGTACCTTCAAATTTTGAAGGTTTTCTTGTCCTCTTCTGCAGAAATATAACACAATTTCAAAAATTACTTTATTTAAAAGTCCCTGCGGTGTAGCAGTATTAAAAGCTATCTTATGTTCATATAGTTTTCTTATATCTTCTGCCAAAATAGCAGGGTGGTGGTTGACTCCCCCCTTGCCCTCTGTCCTAGTTTTTCTTATAAGGGACGAAAAACAGCTGTTTGCAGGGCCAAAACCCGGGTCACTGATAATATCAATTGTTGAACCGTTTTCTTTCATGTACCTGCAAATCCCCTGACGTATATTTAACAAAGAGTTCTTTTTGTAAAATTCCCCCGTTTTTGTTCTTACATTGCTGTAGAAATCCTGTAAGCATTCACAAAGATCAGTGTTGTTGTATTTCATTACATGGGTTTCTCTCCCCCTTTCACGCAAAAAGTCTGTAAATATTCTGATGGAAAAATTTGTAGCATGTTTCGTTTTTGCCGACACAAAATAACTTTCTTTAAAGTCACTTGGCTTTATCTTTCCAAATCTAGACATTGCGCACCTTTACTTGAGCTTGCACTTGCCAAAGCAGACGAGAAATCATGTGAAGTGCGCTTTGCACTTTCACCCACATTTCGTATCATTTTAAGCGTTTTATAGACCTCGCTTTCGTGACATGATATTGTAGTGTAAAATAAAGAATTTGAGCATATGTACGGGATCTTAAAATTCCTTACGAATTTTAAATGTTTTGGAATTGAAGAAATTTATTTTATTTGTGTGTGTGGCTACGGTACAAATACTATGTTTTATATACGTAAAATGTCTTCTTAAATAACAACGGATGATGTAGCGTAATCGGTAGCGCGTCGGATTCCTGATCCAGATTAGGTTGATCTTACATGGATTGAAAAAGCTCGTTGCAAGTAAGAATTTCCTGCATGGCATTTGATTCCACATCTGATGTCTCATAGGTCTATATGTTTGCTCTGTTCCCGGATTTTATTCTTTGAATGAACTTTTGAGCTTGAATACTGTTTGATATCTCAATATTTCTATGGTCGTTTTAATACATTTTTAGCAAATACAATCTATCATGTGTCGTATTTTGACCTACATATTCCCTACCAACTGTTATAAACGAAATCACTCGGAAATATTCCAGCCACATAATTGATACGCAGGATTCAAGACGGGTGTGACCAGTCGACAGGGGATGCATATACTATCTTTAGGCAGCTGATCCCATTTCTGGAATTTTTGAGAGTTCGTGTATTATACCCTGTAAAATATTTTAGAAAAACATCTATATCTGTTCGTATCTGTTCACAGACTTTCATTATATATAAGTTCTTAAAGACTAAACACTGTTCGTTTTTTCACTATTTTTCATATTCTAGCAAGGTCTAGTATTAAAATCAACTGACACAAATTACTCTTTTTTTTTAACGTTTTTAGTAGTTTATGACATAGTAGTTTGATGCAGTGTGTGTAAATATTTCAGATTGTGTAGGGTGTCTAGAAAGCTCCAGAATTTTGAAAGTATCGCCACACTCTTGGGTCGCAATCTGAAACAAGCAAAATATGGACTGCAGAGATTGAGTTTTGAAAGCAATGAGAATATATTTTTTGCATCAAAAGTAATTGATGAATATATCAAAACGTACATGAAGAATGTCGTTTGCATTTCTAATTTAAGTCATTGTAAGGGGTCAAAATAACGAATTTCATAAGTATATATTTCGAGAATAAAATATTTTGCTGAGGTGTGAAAAGGTACAAACGGTTTTTATAAGCTTTAAGATGATCTGAAGGGCAATGGCATTAATTGTATAATATTTTCTGCATACTTTTTTCAAATTTTTTAAAGATGACACGTATTTCATAATTCTGGGCAGTCTTGTAGTAAAAAAATATTTTAGATTTTTTTAGCATAATCTTGCACATATATAAGAAGAGAGAAATTCAAAATTCGTAGAAAATGCCATACTCTGATTGATGTAGAAGTGCAACCAAGAAAAATTCCAGCTAATCCGTCCACAGGGAAAATAGTTGAACTGAAGGTTGCTATTGGTTGATAGGTTTTTAGAGTGTCACATGCATTAACAACCTTCGAGAAAAAAAATTACTGTATACGTACTTTTATCCGCGTGGTATTAATTTACGCTATGAACGCGGACCCATTTTTTCCGCGGAAATTGATCACAGCGTACTTAAAGTGTATCCAGGAATGAAATTGTACTAAATAAATGAGGATATGATAAAGGTAATACATTATTAGATACTTATGTATACGCCTACATGTTAAATATACGTGTATTTTCTATGCATATCTACCCTTGATATATATGTACACACCGTAAATCATGCAAAGATGTTTTAAGAATTCACAAAATAATTAATTCATTCTTGGAAAAATAATTTTTCTCGCATACATGTGTAAATATCCTTGCCTCAAATTTGATCTTCTCCCCCTAGTTAGAGATTAACGGCACGTGCCACACGGCCCTCAAGCAGATATGTGTCAATCATCCAATTAAAGAAACTCCGATTTTTAAGGCCCGTGTTTTTACTGCAGTTTTTCAGATCCCTTTGTGTTTATACTGGTATAATTAATTGAATTGTAAATAACATGTTAACACGAAAATTAGCCCCAAATCAAGTTTAAAATATTTAATTGCTCTAAATATTTAATAATTTTTAGAAACTCATTACGCGCATAGTAAAAGAATCAGGTCATCAAAATCATTTACATTTAATCTCTGTAAAATTACACTTAAAGTTCAGGATATCTAAAAATAATAAAAAGAAAAATAATTCGCTTTTTACTCGTAAAAGATTAACTGATTTTCTTCTGTTTGAACGGACAGGTGTGCGTTGATCAGCCACCGTGGCACGCGTACCTTACGCGTACCTTACTTGACTAGACCTTCAGTATTGATGATCGTAGATGTATGTATACAGTATGTGTTTAGGGACTTCATTCCCCCTTTTAAAAAAAGTTTATTTGAAGTTGATGTATGTAAACCTCAAGAAATATTATGATTAATTCGTAATTTTGTGAGCTGTCGGGAACGTACTGCATACGTACATGTATGTTGTTCCGAGTCACTTGAATGCTTTTGTTCTTTGAAGAAATTGTTTTTTCTTTCATAAGGCAGACAAATGTTACTATTATACTAGTAATACTACTATTTTTTCTCATATTTTTAGTGTAGGGTACAATATATATTTTTGGCATTCAAAGAATCCGCGTAATTTTTTACCCGCGGATCAAACTGATGTTGTGATTCCGCGGAATTAAGACTCCGTGGAAATAACTACGTCTACAGTAATTTAAATTTAAACAAATACAACAACTAAACGGAATAAAAAGTAAATCATGAATTTGAAATCAAAAGGAGAATAATGCAACATGTTCTCAAACGGATTGTATACTTGCTTAACTTTATCATAACTCTTAATCTTTCTAAACCCCAGTACTCTAAAGGAATAAAAGTAAAATGTGGAATACACTATATTTGGTTGAGAAATTTTTTGAAAAATTAAATATGATAAGATTTAATTTTGAGCATCGCAGAATGTATATACCACAGACACTTGATTCATTAATGTATCTTTTACTTTTTTTAAAAAAATGAATAAGAATCAAGTGCCTGTGGTATATACCCAGAACAATTTTCGATGCACTACCGGTATATGTAGCAAGAGCTCCTTTTCTCCAAAGGCACAACAAGAATACACAATCAAATGCAACAAAAAATTTGATTGAATTGAAAACGTTGAAAAATATTTACCCTTGTTCCTGGCTTCCAATATGCTGAATTAGGAACAAAGTCACACAAGTCCCTAACTATTAGATTAGAAGAAGACAACTGATTCGAACAGTCAACGTTGAACTGTGGGTAGAGTTGATGAAATTGTCCTAGTTCTGTGACTGTACGTACTTTGGAACACTCAGTAGACTGTCCTATAAAATGTTCGAAATACCTTATTTAAATTATACTCAACATACTAGTAAAACAATTTTTTTTTGGCGTAGGAATTAATTAACATTTTTTAAAGCAGCTACCCGCTGTTTGACCTCTTGTTAACCCACCAGGTGTTGATGAGACTCTTTGTGTTGTTGACTGAGTTAAAGGCGTGGTGTCGTTGTTATTTGTTGTAATTTCTGTTGTTGTTGTTGTTGTTGTTGTTACGCTTGATTGTGTAATTGAAGTGTTTATAGATTGTGTTGTCTTTATTGTTGTCGGAACTGTTGTTTTTATTGTTGTTGACGTCGTGGATTTTATTGTCGTTGGTGCTTGAGTAGTTGTGGTTGTAGTTATTGTTGTTATTGGTTGTGTTGTCTTTATTGTCAGCGACACTGTTGTGGATTCTATAAGCAGGAATAAACATTACAAATTAAAAAATTTCTCTATATTACAAAATACATGTAGACTTCATACTCCAATCAGATAATTTACGCTAGTTTTATTGAATCATACAGGTTTGAGAACTAATAATATTTTTTACCAGCATGACAAGAGCATGGATCTCCTTGCCGCTGCACAGCATCTGAAATAATTTGTTATGTGAAACAATATACCAAGTTTAAATAACATTACATTATCATTAACAAATTGTATTCTATATTATTCTATTCATTCAGAAGAGTTTGTCCCACAATTAAAACAATTTGAATACATACTAATGACCTTTATTTCTACCTCTAAAAGCGTCAACTCAGGGGTAAGGTAACGGTAAATGTGAGTGATTCATTGTTTTTTACGGAACCTAAAAACATTGCATTATATTATACTGACAAATCTAACTCATAAAGAGTTCGGGAACCAATTTTATTCTTTTAGCTGTGTGCAATATATATTTTTTTTAATTTAAAAAACTGATAATCTCTAAATTAATATCATTTCTATATATGTAGATATTTAAACATTAGGCAATATGAAACATATGTTTACCGTAAAAATGTTTAACTAAATAAGAAATAAGACATAATTACCGTGCATGTGATGTATAAGATTTTTCAAACAGGTTTTACCATGATGATTGTGTTTTAGTAAATTATTAAGTTCCCACCAAACTAAAAGGAAAAATGAGAGTTTCATTAATGAACTGATCCATCTGCCTTGAAAACTTGAAATATGAAAAAAGATGTGTATTGTGGAAAACGTTCAATAGATTAAATTTTCCCTCATTTCTCCAAGGTATGTTAATGAGGCGTTTCTTTACTAATTTTGAGATGTGATCAAGTGATTAAAAGTGCGGTTCCATAACCTCTCTTGTTTTTATATCCATAAAAATTCACAGTTAAACATCTTTCATATATCCTTTTTTTCCTTTGAAATCTAGGTTCCCAAGCAATGTCAATATTTTCGTAAATAAATTTAGAAAATAAAACTATCCACATTTCTAGCAAGAAGTTGTCATAAATTTTGTGTTGCCAGTAAAAATTAACAATGTAAGAAGATGTCTAAATTTCACTTAAATAGATCTGTAATGTGGAGGTGAAGTATAATAAGCTGTATAATTTAGAGGTAGTTAACACGTAATTTCTATTAAACATAATATAAAAAAAGGTTTCACAACTTCTTTCGATGGCATTTGAATTTGTAGCCAAAGATTGTCACAGATTTGTTAAATGTGTGAAAATTTAAAGACATATGTTCTATACTTACCAGCAATATGTGAGTGGCACCTTTGAGGTGACGAGTGGACAAAATTTATATGATCCAGCAGATGTGATATCGCAGCTTCAAGGATAAATGATAAAGAAATTCATCATGGTAAATAAATATTTGTTGACAAGAAAATATGTACAAGTATAATGGGAAAATTGCATCAGCAATATTATACTAGTATTCTTGGCATGTGGAATATTGTTTCCTTTGTAAATTGAAAATACCATAATAACGTCAAAGATCAATGAAGCGGAACAAAATGGTTCATTTATAACTCATATGGTAAAGTCACTTTATTAAAAAAATCAGTTCAATATCTTCAAGATTTTTGAAAATCAATTGCAGAAAACCCCGAAAAAATGAACAGATAGTAATGCTGTCAAAAACCACCAAAGCGGAACGAAATACAAACTTCATCTATATAATTAATCAAATACTAAAAATCAGCTCAATATCTGAAAGCTCTTAGGGAAAAAGTGATGAAAACCAATTGGGACAAACAGAGGGACAGCTAGACAGACGGACGGACAGACTCAGAGGAAACCTATAGTTATCTCCGTTTTCACCGGTAGGATACTGATAAAAGACACTTACTTCTATATGGGTAACTGTGACTTTCACGTACATTGGCACAATGATAGGCTATTCCATCTGGGGAATATTTGAAATAGTAATTAATATTAAGATTATTTCCAAGAAACGACAAGGTGAGATAAAAGGTTTCATGTTTCACCCTTATGATTCATAACTATAATAAAAGATGAACATTTTTTTTATCAAAGATAAAGAAGAGCAATGGTTCAAGTATAATAATATATCTCTGGACAGTAAAAAAAATCGCTGTAATTTCTGAAAGTCATCAATACTTGGATTATAAAACTATTTTAGAAAGTATGTATGGAGCTTCTTTTTATAAGAAGACGTATTATTATTAGTATTAGCTAAGAACTATTATTGATTACTATTTTTTTCTTTACCATAAAATAACTGTATGATGGTCAATTGTTCTATATGTAAATTGGAAAGATAATTAAGTGAATTGCATAAAGTGTGACCCCTCCTGTGCAATTTCTGTTTTACTATTTGACCGTTATTACCTTCTCCACTGTTGACGTGGTAATGCAGGTCAGCAGTTTTATTACAAATACATCTTTCGTTCATGTCTTTCGGAAATTGTTCTGTAATGGAAAAAAACATAAACTGTTTTGTTGGTTAAAATTTTAAATATTGTTTAATTACTTGTAGATTAAAATAAGTGTGGTTAAGAGAATGGAGAAATATTTATATGATATATTATTTTCATTATCATTAATTTCATATATTTCAGGAACGATCATGGTATATTCTAGAGGTAGGAAGTTCGTTTCGTGATCGTTAAACCTAAGACACTGATGTAGTGACTGTTATTCTACTTTAAGGCCCGGTATGCGAAACTTAAGGCAAGAGTATTTCGAATGAAATCTTAAAAACAGGGTTTTCTTTTCATATAAGGTAAGAACTTTCGATGCTCAATGTCTCGCGTCCCAAATATTAGGTCTTTATCCAAGCCATCGCCAGCATTCAATGCCGTTTCAATACGCGTGAAAAAAAATCAAAATGGACGTTAAACAACATAAAATAGAACAATCTACTTTTTTATTTAAAAATGGAATTAATCCAAGGAAATTTACCACTCCACAGAAATAAACTCATAAATTAACTTGAGGAGTTAAAAAGATGTTTATTAAAGAACAATAAAAAAAGGCATTGGAAATTCATGTGTAAGCAAAAGCGAAATCGGTTTCATATACAGTAATAAATTATGTAAAATAGGAAAATTACTACCTTTATCAAAATACGATACAATTGCATATATAGAAAAAATGAAACCTTTCATTGCTAAGAGAAAATTTATTATCAAAACTAATTATAAAAAAAGTTACGTTACCAGCCATCTTTGCTATGACATGTTCCCAGTTTAATCCAGTATCATCATTCAGGAACTTCCAAACTGAATAAAATATATCAATATGTTTTTTTTTTTCTTAATTCGGATTTAAAAATCACTGGAAAACATACAAGATGTACAAAGGACAAGTGCACTTAAGCAATACTTAATGGGCCCTTTTTATGTACCATTTTACTTCAGAATATCTTACCAAATTGTTCTCTTTTGGGAATAGTTAGATACTAGTGTACATTTCTGATTAAAATGCACGTTAAGCATCACCTAAATCAGAACGGATTTGAAACAATTGAATATTTTTAAATGCCTATGGATACTCTATAAATCCGGAAAAGTCGTACCGAACCTTCTTTTAGTTTCGTTTATGTAAATCAAGGCGAACAGATCTTAAACAATCTGATGGTGGATCATAGTCGGGCGCGTTTGTGGAATGTTACTTTTTGCCAAATCTGTTTAAAAAAATAAATACATGAAGTTGTGTAGTTGCCTGTAGCCATTATGATCAAACAAATAAATTGGAATATACTCTTGCATTTGAAAAAAATACAACAATAGTTTCATTGAATTAGAAATTAAAAAAGGAGTGTTAAGGTGACTTTCAATACCTGTTTCATTGTCTTGCACGCATGTTAAAACACTTTTATGAATGGCACTAAACTCTCTTTACATTCCCGTTTTCTTAAACACAAATACAAATTCTTAAGTGGCACGACTGACTAAATGATACAAAACCTGCCGATGTTTTATAGTGAGCACCTTTGAGGAATGTTTACCTGAGTAGAACGCACGTGACTATCAGTATTTAGATAATTTATTCCACACATGGGTTCAACATGGGTCATACAGGTAAATACCTCTCACTTCCTATAGGAAAAATATTGTAATTTTTGTACCTTTTTAATATTTTAAGTACCAGCCTAATCGTGTACAAATTTCCTACTTTCACACAAGTTTTATAAATGTATTATGCGTCTATTGTCATTCGCACAAGTTTGTACAAAGTTAGGCTCATAGTAAACAAAAACTTTGAAATGAATGACCGTTCTCGATTTACTATAGAAAATCACAAATGTCGGCTGACCCCTGCCACATTCTATTGTTTTGTTCTTTATATATTCGTGAATTTCAGCGGTAAAATTTGTTTAATCGTACGGTTAAGTTATCAGTTAATGATTTGGGATGAAAAGTTTTGCTTAATTTGATTGTTTATTTTTTCACATTTTACCGGGGCCCATAAGTGCACTCGTTCTTTCATAACAAGTACAAAATGTTTCTTGCAAGTGACATACGATAGATTCCCAAGATATACATTGTACGTATATTTACGGTTAGTCTAGGGGGAGTGAAGCTAATTCCTATCATATAACATATCACAAGAATGTGAAAGTAAAATATAGAGAACTACGAATAACCGAGAATTAGCTTTCTAAGCAGGGGTTAGCTCACTTGACTAACACACGGGGATTAGTTCATTCATAACGATTTCTAGGGAATTAGTCACATCCAACGATCTAATGTTATATAGGGAAAAATCAGTAGGGGTATACTACTGTGAATCACTAAATTTTACGACACCTTATTTTCGCGAGATAGTCATTGGCTCTTGATTAGCGCGACAAAATTTTCACGACATGTGGTTATTGCTCTATATCATCTTAAGGTCAAGATCTAGTAAATGAAAGGTGCCTACAGAATAATCAAACTTGAGAAATAAATTCCTTTATTGATACTTTACAACTTTAGCTTGGTCAAATAAGGTGTATCGGGGCATAATTTGTAGGTAAACAAGATGAAAAACTGTATTTTAAACTGTCATTTTTAATGAAAAATTAAGAAAACCAGTCATGAATATGGGAGTTTTTTTTTATATTCGACAAAGGAAATGTATCCAGATTGCCTACAGTTTCTCAGAAAACAGTAATTAGTATGTTCACGGCCTCTTCTTAAAGTCAATATCAAATTTAATATAGGTATCCGGTTTACTTTTCATATGATTTCAAATTGAACGTCATGAAAATGCCCTATTTTCTATATAATTCTGCTAAAGTCGTAAAGTATGGGAAAAAGAAAGTCGAAATTGATTATGACGTCATAATGGATCTAGCACCAAAAAATTAGTCTAAAGTTATTTACTAGATCTTGACCTTAAGGAATTCTATTATATGCGAGAATTAAATTTTCGCGACCACACTGTCTCGCGTTAAATAACGCGAAAATAAAGTTCTCGCGAATAAAAGTGATTTACAGTAAATGGTTATAACACGTGTCAATATGACAACTAAAACATCTCAACATGAAAATTATACACAACTAACTAAACAACAATCAATCAATAAATTAATAAATACTAGTAAATTGAAACAATCTACCTGTGTGTTCACTGAGACACTCTCCTCTCTCATAAGCTTGTTGCACTAGAAAAGTATAAACAAAAATAATATTAATCTACCGGTAGTATGTCGCTTTGTCTTCAAATCATTTCACCTGAATGTCTTATCATAACATTCACAGTCTGTTCTTTGCTAAACCTTTGGGGTTTGGAAACTATTTTGAACTTAATTTTTTATTTAAGAATTGTAGTGATAAAACTTTCCTTTAAAATGTTATAATTATGTGAGGCGATACTTACGTTCGTTATGAGTGGGTTCATGGTGGGAAGACTGCGTGACTTAGAAAAAGACGATAAGGACAGTTATTATCATTAAATTACTGTCGGACAATTATTAAGGTAAATTGTTTCACAAGCCTATAGCTAAGCATTAAAAAAACAATTATCAATCCAACTGCATAATTAATTAAGTCCACTTTAAGGCTTTCTTTCTGATACATAATTTACAACCTCTGTATAGCTCACTGTTTAATAAACAGAACATACCCTGAGTATGTGAATGTTCGTGACACGAACAATGTGGTTCGTGATTATGATCATACGCAACTGCAAGATAAGAAGATTGGATATTGAAATTAACGGTAATAAAAAATAAATATTTAAATTTCATACGATATATAACTATATATATTATATGTATATTTCATATATATTTAAATTTGAATTCATTCCAGAATATATTGATTATGATAATTGAAATCCATACCTTTCATTTGACTTACAAAGTCATAAAAACAATCCAACCGATCATTTAGCAAACGGAGAAGATCTCTATATGCTGAAATATAGAAAACAAGGAAAATGAAAGCCAAATAAATATTTCAGGTGTGTATGGTGGTATATTTTTTGTCCTAAATACAAGCAAATTTGTCGATTATGCATTTATGTCGACATGCAAAATAAATATGACAACATGCAACATGCTAGTAAAATACCATTATAATCTGATACAGCGCTGTATTTTATCAAACCAGCATATTTATTTCGTATTTCAACATAATTAAGTTGCATAATGATATATTTTTCTTTCAAGTCAACGCAGACAAGTTGCGTGTCAACATGATTTAATCGCATGTCAACACAGCTAAGTTGCATGTCGACTTGGCTAAACTGTATGTTAACAGATTTATCTTACATATCAAAATTAATATCTTGCAGGTCAACATATAACAAATTTAAGTGAAAAACACATAAAATTTTCTAATTAAGTAAAAATGTTTATAAACTTCTCTGACCTCTATTTCGAGAATGACAACCCACAATTGTCGATCTACCATTATGATAATACGTCAGGTAAGTGTTGGCCACTTCTGCAAAAAAAGAAACATTGATTAAAGTCTCTGTATATCGCATGCATGTATAAACTTTCCAAAATAGCATTGAAAATAGGATTGCCAATGCAAAACCAAATTAACCAAACATGCTTCTGTAAACTAATTAAACGTAAATTTTTAAATTCTTGAATTCAAAATGCTATTTAACAAAAAGCAGAAATAATTTTTTTTATGATTTTTGCAATTCTATCACAGTTTTCACTTCAGGTTAAAGACTTTCTTTGGTAGTTCTTAGTTGTGTCATCTCTCTTCGTCTTTTTCCTTCTGTCTTCATGCAGTTCGGGATATAGTTCTTAAGGTTTCACAGAACCTTCCTTTTAAATAAAGCAATGTTTGTATCTCGCATGGCGCAATGTTTAAAGTGTTTGCTCTATAGTGTCGATGAAGAAGGGTTTATCCTTCGTGTTGGGGTTCACATTTCAACCCAGAAATGTGACCTGTCCTTTGGGCGAGGCCGTTTGAATGAACCGATATTCCCGTCACAGTTGGTACTTGTGCGTAAAAAGATCCCTCACAAAACCCACAGTGGTAGTTACAGGTCTAAATTTGAAGAAACCCATCGGCAAGTAATGGTGTTTCAATATGATTTACAGTCACCGACGTGGCGCAGTGGCTAGAGCGTCTGCTCTAGAGTCATGAAGTAAGGAGATGATGTTCGAAGACCTTATAAACCGAGGTCCCGTGTCGCAGTAGGTGCTGGCAAGAAAAAGATCCCTCCCTGCTCAATGGCCCTAAGTGCCAAGTAAAGGACAATTGAGAAAGGGGGAGGGGGTAATTTTCCGCTATTAAATCAAAACTGGTCGTACAAAAATTATACAAAAAATTATGAAGATTATTTTTACTACCAGCTACCTAAAGAAAGTTTTTTACCAAAATTAAACGACAGGTTTTTTCACCAAAAAAAATTGAATTTGAAAAATACGCAATTTTCAAGGCTTAGAAAATTCATAGTTTTTCAGTTTAAGGTCTTTAAAAATTGTTTTGATGATATGTATATCAAAAAAATGACTATGTTTTTGTGTTAAATGGTTAAAGGAATAAGCAAATGAAATTTGACATTTATATCTAACCTGGTTTTTTTGAAAATCAAGGTTTAAGTAGTTCATTGATTAAAAAATTTCTCTCCTTGTAAACAACTAAAGGGGGGTAACTTTCGGAAGTTCCTGTCCAAAAACCACCCGAACGATTTTGTCCAAAATATGTATACATGCAGTAGATATAGTCATGTACTAAATACACAAAAATAACGAAAATTAAACGACAGGAATTTTTTTGGGTAGGTGTGTTGTACATCCTTAAATTTTCGCGACCACACTGTCTCGCGTTAAATAACGCGAAAATAAAGTTCTCGCGAATAAAAGTGATTTACAGTAAATGGTTATAACACGTGTCAATATGACAACTAAAACATCTCAACATGAAAATTAAACACAACTAACTAAACAACAATCAATCAATAAATTAATAAATACTAGTAAATTGAAACAATCTACCTGTGTGTTCACTGAGACACTCTCCTCTCTCATAAGCTTGTTGCACTAGAAAAGTATAAACAAAAATAATATTAATCTACCGGTAGTATGTCGCTTTGTCTTCAAATCATTTCACCTGAATGTCTTATCATAACATTCACAGTCTGTTCTTTGCTAAACCTTTGGGGTTTGGAAACTATTTTGAACTTAATTTTTTATTTAAGAATTGTAGTGATAAAACTTTCCTTTAAAATGTTATAATTATGTGAGGCGATACTTACGTTCGTTATGAGTGGGTTCATGGTGGGAAGACTGCGTGACTTAGAAAAAGACGATAAGGACAGTTATTATCATTAAATTACTGTCGGACAATTATTAAGGTAAATTGTTTCACAAGCCTATAGCTAAGCATTAAAAAAACAATTATCAATCCAACTGCATAATTAATTAAGTCCACTTTAAGGCTTTCTTTCTGATACATAATTTACAACCTCTGTATAGCTCACTGTTTAATAAACAGAACATACCCTGAGTATGTGAATGTTCGTGACACGAACAATGTGGTTCGTGATTATGATCATACGCAACTGCAAGATAAGAAGATTGGATATTGAAATTAACGGTAATAAAAAATAAATATTTAAATTTCATACGATATATAACTATATATATTATATGTATATTTCATATATATTTAAATTTGAATTCATTCCAGAATATATTGATTATGATAATTGAAATCCATACCTTTCATTTGACTTACAAAGTCATAAAAACAATCCAACCGATCATTTAGCAAACGGAGAAGATCTCTATATGCTGAAATATAGAAAACAAGGAAAATGAAAGCCAAATAAATATTTCAGGTGTGTATGGTGGTATATTTTTTGTCCTAAATACAAGCAAATTTGTCGATTATGCATTTATGTCGACATGCAAAATAAATATGACAACATGCAACATGCTAGTAAAATACCATTATAATCTGATACAGCGCTGTATTTTATCAAACCAGCATATTTATTTCGTATTTCAACATAATTAAGTTGCATAATGATATATTTTTCTTTCAAGTCAACGCAGACAAGTTGCGTGTCAACATGATTTAATCGCATGTCAACACAGCTAAGTTGCATGTCGACTTGGCTAAACTGTATGTTAACAGATTTATCTTACATATCAAAATTAATATCTTGCAGGTCAACATATAACAAATTTAAGTGAAAAACACATAAAATTTTCTAATTAAGTAAAAATGTTTATAAACTTCTCTGACCTCTATTTCGAGAATGACAACCCACAATTGTCGATCTACCATTATGATAATACGTCAGGTAAGTGTTGGCCACTTCTGCAAAAAAAGAAACATTGATTAAAGTCTCTGTATATCGCATGCATGTATAAACTTTCCAAAATAGCATTGAAAATAGGATTGCCAATGCAAAACCAAATTAACCAAACATGCTTCTGTAAACTAATTAAACGTAAATTTTTAAATTCTTGAATTCAAAATGCTATTTAACAAAAAGCAGAAATAATTTTTTTTATGATTTTTGCAATTCTATCACAGTTTTCACTTCAGGTTAAAGACTTTCTTTGGTAGTTCTTAGTTGTGTCATCTCTCTTCGTCTTTTTCCTTCTGTCTTCATGCAGTTCGGGATATAGTTCTTAAGGTTTCACAGAACCTTCCTTTTAAATAAAGCAATGTTTGTATCTCGCATGGCGCAATGTTTAAAGTGTTTGCTCTATAGTGTCGATGAAGAAGGGTTTATCCTTCGTGTTGGGGTTCACATTTCAACCCAGAAATGTGACCTGTCCTTTGGGCGAGGCCGTTTGAATGAACCGATATTCCCGTCACAGTTGGTACTTGTGCGTAAAAAGATCCCTCACAAAACCCACAGTGGTAGTTACAGGTCTAAATTTGAAGAAACCCATCGGCAAGTAATGGTGTTTCAATATGATTTACAGTCACCGACGTGGCGCAGTGGCTAGAGCGTCTGCTCTAGAGTCATGAAGTAAGGAGATGATGTTCGAAGACCTTATAAACCGAGGTCCCGTGTCGCAGTAGGTGCTGGCAAGAAAAAGATCCCTCCCTGCTCAATGGCCCTAAGTGCCAAGTAAAGGACAAAATTTACAGCTCTCCACCGGCAAGTGGTGGCGTCTCCATATGAGTGAAAATTCTCGAGAGGGGCGTTAAACAATATACAATCAATAAATCAACAATATGAGTTACACATTCTCGAATGGACTTCAGAAAACAAAAAAATCATTTACGTAATTTTCTTTCACATATCTTTTATTTTCTAAGTTTTCGGCATGTTTTGAGTTAGTTCTTATATTTTTGGGACAACCCTTATTGTCATGACCTTTTTGGGTTCACAATAGAGTTTATATAAACTCAGATGCAAGCAGTTAACAGTTTCGAAAGAAAACAATCCAGAAACATTTAGGATGAAATTAATGCTGGGATAAAAAGACTGATATAAATACACCAATGGCTTGGAGAGATAGAAGGACATATTAGGAAAAACGTCAGTAGGAAAGGTAAGAAAAAAGATTTAAAAAATGATTTTGGTAAGTTGAATTCAAATTTTGTCCAGTTGACTTTGTTGCAAGTTTTGTTTAATTCGACATATTATCTTACCTTGATAGACATTGTGCTGCTTACATCTAGAGTAATGATTATCTTGAAAAATAAAATGCAATCACAGGAAAAATCAGAAGAAAATAAATAATTGTTATAAAATCCCAGATAGCATTTAATAAAGGTTTTCTTTCAGTGTTAAAGATTAGGAAACTGAAAACAGTCTACTTGTTTCTGTAAACCAACTTTTATTCGCGTGCGAGAAATTTTCGCAAAGTTAACAACATATCCAAAAAAGGCTTGACCGCGAAAACTGTTAGTCGCAAACTAGTTTAATGGTTATAATCGCGAAATGAAGTCGCGATTAAAAGTTAGTTTACAGTACTTCTAAAGATAAAACGAAGCGCACAAATGTTTCCACAGCACACTTGTAAATAGTTGTAAAACATGTCATGTATTTACTTACAATCTCCTTGTTGCGGATAATGTATGTGTGCTTGATTACAGTCACACCCAGGCAAATGCAGATCTAAAGAGGATAATTTCATAACATATTATTTTTTTTATTAATGTTTAAAATCTAACGATTTTATCAACAAACATCGCTGTTCACCAGTTAAAGACACAACATTCTGCTAAAATGGAAAGAATTGTTATCGTGAAGATGTTCGATTTAAATATTATGTATTTTGATTCGATTATTTTTTGTCTACTCAGTATTAATCTCAACCTAAGTTTTTAATATACATACATGGTTTTAATATACAAACTTACGTACTTGCTATTGCCCGAACTAATGTGTCAAGACAATGATGATTGTGTCGTCGCAGGTAATCCAAGTTTCCAAACACTGATGATATTCAAGAATTATCAAAATATTATTCCACCGTAAGTTTTTACTCCTGTGCAATGACATTTATAATTTCAAAAATGAAACAGTGTTTCTACTCTAATCATTGATCAAACATTAAAAGTGTTAGTACGTTAATCTAAGTGTTGCATCTATATGCTATTGCATAGTTCTCAAATTAAAAATGATAATTCAAAATAATGAAAGGAAGGACCTAGTTGGTCGATCTTATTATATAATATATATCTTTAGTCCTCAAATAATCTGTACAACGACAAAAGATTCATGATAGAACTACAACATTTTATGCTACGATTGGAGTAAGATTTCATCTCAACAGGAACAATTGACTTATATGCTTTTCTCTAAATTTTGTCAATAACAATTTTAGAAAAATGAAAACATAGAAGTTAATTTGTAACCTAATTTTTTTTAAGCATCTATGTCATAAAAGTGAACGAATTAAATTTCATCCAGTGTTCAATACCATTTATTTGATACCTTGGTTTGGACTCTATGGATTCTTCAGGTGGTTAATATGGATTTATATTCCGCAGAAAAAATTTAACCATTGATTTGATTCGGTCAATATTAATCACTTTCTCTGGTGAATAACCAAATTCACCAACTATTTGTATGGTTTTAGTCTACAAGATTACATATATATATTTTTTTTTAAAATTCAATAAATAAGAGAGGCAGACATTTGACTGGTCAGTTTACTAAAAATAGTATATTTACTTGAGTAAGGTGTATTACAGTTCTCCCTTTCTGCATTGTTGAAAATATCTGTAAAAATAAAAAGAAATATGAGGACATGGATAACATATATATGTTTATAGATATAATTATGTGTTTTTACACATTAATTCTTTAAAGGTATTTTAGGGTTACATATACTGTTTTTTGTTGGCATCCAAATTTCGCAGTTTTCACATTTTTGTTCGTATGATAAAACTCGACACTTCAATTGTCCTTTTTCACCAATAAAATTTATAATTCCTATTGACCGCCTATGGTGCTTAGAAAATTGCAAAAAGGGGGCGGTTATTTTGGTATTCCCTTTCTAATATTTAACTTCAAAAATCTTTTGAAAAAAATAAATTCAAAGAACCACTGAAAAATGTCTAACTTTACATGAAGTGCAGATAATCCACCCAAATTATATGCAACATTGTAAATAATTTATTTCCACTGATATTGGAGAAATTGGATGATAGACAAGTTTCATTATCACTTTCTTCAAATTTTGATACAATTCTGGATGACTTTAATCACTGTACAGGGTGCCCTTATTTCCCGACAATTACAAAAAGATCTAGAGGGGCGCTTATAGGGACAGTGCCGGTTAATAGTGCTTGTACGGTATTTCGTTTATCACCTTATATTTACATCCACTGAATATTTTCTCCTTTTTTCCTAAGAAAACCCATTGCGTTAATCACTGCATGAACTACATTAGGCATGTCGCCTGTACAGATTTCTTGATCAGTTGCTGTTCCATCAATGAAACGTATAAAGACGTTCGCATCATCAATACAATAATTAATCTGTTCAATCCTACTTTAAATGATTATTTGATAGATATAAATATAAACAATAAAATGTCTTTCTTTCTCAGCTGGAATTAACTATTGCAGAAAATATTAACATAACCCGCTTACGCGGGTTATGTATTTTTTCTGCAACAGTTGCTTCCGTTAATTCCAGTAATAACAAACAAAGAAAGCATTTTATTGTATAAATTCTGTTGCCTGGCCTAGCCACGAAAACAACGCGTATTTGTGTCAAACGTTAAATGATAAAACCACAGAATGTATGTCCATGGGTGATCTGGTCTTAAAAACCACAAAAGAAAAATTCAAAATATTTCATTTTTTTCTTCAAGAGCTGATTGTACGAAAACTAAATTTCCTTACATCTAATTGCCAATTGCAAGATCAAATTGTAGTCAAAACTTTATCTTTGTTAACAGTATTTTGAGTAATCTTACATTGGGACTTTTTATATAAAATACCTTCCTGATGAAATAAATGATTTTTGAAATGAGTATAAGATAAACAAATGCCACAAACCTCTGTAATGGTGATCATTATGGTAGCAAGTGTCATGACCCCGTACAGCCCTGGAAGATCGTGCTAGCTGTGAGACTTCTGAATGTGAAGATCCGCCTTGAACCGCAGATTCAGCAACTCCTATTAAATGAAACTCAATTGCAGTGTATTATACCCAAAACTACAATATTAAGCTAAAAGGGGTTGTAAACTATTAGTGCATGTACTAATCCATGGTATCAATTATTTTTCAAGAGGCAAAATTGCTTTTAAATAACAAAAATAAAAAATAAAATGAATTTGAAGAAACGCATAAAGTAGTGGCTGCAATCACTATAATTATAATAATTGTAAATATTACAGGGGAAGATTTTTCTAAGTTGCAAGAACTTGTTACCAATCCATCTGTATGAAAAAAATATGTTCAAATGAAGTAGCTATGGCACTAAAACCAATTTTTAAAAAAACTCCTATTTATAATATCGTATAAAAACTCCTATTTATATATCGTGTAATACCTTCTGTTTGTTTTTCAGAAGGTGATCACTTATCATATTTCAGGCCAGATGGATACTTTTATGTGATAAAGTCATCAGGAAACACTTTATACCAGGTATGTCATCATTTTGTCCTTGATGCTACTATGTCTTCAATTGCAACCAAAATTCATTTTATGTCTGTTTCTTTTTGTTATGCAGTATAACGTTCCCCTCGAGAATTTTTCATTTACATTGAGACTTTAATAATAAGTTTATGGTTTACACTTTTTTACATACTTGACATGTTTAAAGTTACTCATTTTGAAGACAACAGAATTGCTATGTTACGTTGGACCTCTTGTGAGGTTTTAACATAAATACAATTTTTAATGCACTTTCAAAGACGATATATAGAATCTTTTCGAACAGCAGTACAACAGATACCTCCTGTTAATAGTTATATGTAAAAGAGACTTAATGACAACTAATCAAACAGTCTTTTCTCTTTTTGAGTAATTAAGAAAAGACAATTTTTTTAATGATGACTTTTTCACTTAATTGTGTGAAAGGTATGCAAAAACTTACTAGCAAAGCAAAGAATAATAAGTATCAACATTTCAAATCTCTCAAATGTTCGCACCACGTCACAAAAATGCCAAATCTGAAATAAATAGTTAATGATCTCTCTTTGGGTAAATTTCTTGGATTAACTTACAATATAAAATTTAAAAAAAGTAAGTATACCTCTTTCTCATTTTAAAAGGTCTTTTTACTATAATCATAAAAAATTGAAGTCGTTTCAGCAATTAACTAATTATTGTTCGAATTTCATATTTCAGATTATTGATAATTGTTGCATAAATTATGAAGACTCCTCAAACAATAACATTGTACATAAATGAGGGCTAGCTTGTTCTTATATTTATACTATTGTTTATTTATTCATTTCATCTCAAAATACCATTTCAAAGTTTTTACAAACCAAGAGAGATTCTTAATCCAACGACAAATAATGACAGAATTGAGGGTTTGCATAATAAAATTTAATATTTAGCAAGGAAATCAATGCGTGATAATTATTTTTCAACGAAAAATGTCTGTCCTATTGTTACTTCTCTCATTCCGTATGAAAGGAAAGTATGTCAAGGTTCAAGATAATAAAATCTTTGCATATATCTTAATCCACACAGCTAACGGAATAAAAGTTTTATTTGACAATATCTTTATATCAAAATCTGAATTTGGAAATCGCATGTATACTATTAAGTAAACTATTTAAGGGATGATAATAATAATAAAAAAAGTACCTAATACAACTAATAAGTACAACTATTATAATAAATCCCTTAATAATTTGAATAATAATATTAAAAAAAATATTATATATTTATATATATATTTTAAATTTTTAATTACATGTACATAAAGTTTATAACCAAACATATAATTAATCTGCATTTCGTATGGTGTCAGGTTAAGGATATACCAAGCAATCACGTATGCATAATCCATAGAATAAATCATTCTTTAATCAACCATGAAATTAATATCAACATAAGTAGAGACCATACTCACTGACTGGTAGCTCTACAAATGTGCCTTGAAGTTCAGATAAGACACACAATATATCTGACACACACAACCTTTCTGCATGGAGTTTTTGTTGTTATATCCTTATAAGTTTAACGCGTTGGAGTAAAGACCTTGTGAAAATTATGCTGTAAAGATATGAATTATGCTATTGTGTAAAAAAAGTTTTTGAATACGTCTCAAATATAGTCTTTACATTTCAAACAAATTCTCACGTGAATTCCTTTTTTTTTGTATAAAGCATTTTTTAGCAAAATTGAAAATCAGATAGATTACAGACCACAAGTATCAATCTTATTAAATGAGTTTGTTTGCCTGTGTTAATTGATATAAAACTGACAACGTTCAGATGGACAATTTTGTTTTGGTATATTTTTTTCATCGATATACCAGTATTAATTTTGCAAAACTATCGAAAAATACGCAGAAAAATATCAACTTTCTCATTCAAAGTTTGTTGAAGAACTTGTTTCTGTCTGGTTGAGAAAGTTCGGACGGATACGGATCTAAGTATTATCAAAACCTTCGATTTACGGCGAGGCGGTTTTTTTTTTTTACTATTATTTATATAAAGTGTAATATAAGGTGTAAAATATGTGACTTATTGATAGATACCATATTTTTCTCGGGGGGAAGGGGTGGGGGCTTAAACACAAAAAATGAAAGACGAAGCGTGCGACAAAAAGGCGTCGACATAAAGCGAAGGCTTGGACATGTAGATCTTTTGATTTTCCGTACAAATATTTTTTAATCAAAGCGATACAGTTCTGTAGCTAGCTAGGGTCTTTGCGTTTGTTTGATCATGATGAGGGGCAACAGTGGGTGTGACCGGTTGACAGGGGATGCTTTACCTCCATATGGCACCTAATTCAATCTGTGATCTTTTTATAGGCCCGTATAAGCACTGCTCCCAATTCGTTTAGTTTTTATGAACTTATTAGGTTGAATAATATGTGTTATCAATATTTCATTGCAAGTAAAAAGATCACAAAAATTGCGTTTAAGGAAAAAATGAAAATAATGTTGATACTTTGATATATATATATATAGAATATTCTTCCTGCAAAAATTTAATGTAAAGCTAAATTGGATCACGGTCTTCCAATTTTGATACAAAAAGTTTAAACTTACAACATAATAATAGTACTCATCTTGGAGAAACAAGTCTTTATTGAAAATATCTTAAACATACCTTTTTAAACAAAGTAACCATAATCAGAAAAAGTATTAATGCTTGCATCGTCGGAAACCCACGACTGATCAGTACTCTTCGTTCCTCTCTCCGATGGAGAGACGTAATATACTTTTAATATCATTATTATTAGGATGATAAAATAATCATTTCTCCATTCTGCGATGAAAAAACATGATGTACTTGAGTAATGTTTCAAAAATAAACCATTTATTTTGAATACATTAAAATAAAATTTATAAAAGATCAATATTCATGATCAGTTAATAGGTAATTTCATAGAAGTTTGAGGCGATATGTGTAAAAGTTTCAAAGTGTGTGGCGTGTCGGGCAAACTCCAGAATTTCAAATTTTCCACCACATTCCTGCGTTGCAATCTACAAAATAGCAATGTTCATGATAATAAACTACATCGTACATGAAAAACTCATTGTATAAAAGAGCTAACATATAAACAAACTATAGTATAAATGTTAAAAAAATAATTTGCAATTGGCATAATATTTGTGAAATAAATCTGAACATATTATACATTTAACAATAATGACGTTGTTAGTAAATTTTTCTTATATTGTTGGTAAAAATCAACCATACATCGTTAAACATTCAAACATTTAGTGTAAATTGGAAATAATTGATTTCCGAATAAATACCCAGTCAATTGAAATAAATAAATAAATAAATTAAAAAAATGTAGAACAATGCTGATGCAAAATCGAGAATTCACACCCTTTACCTCATCACAGGTTAAACTGCAATAAGTATACCATACGATTTCTAAATAACATGTGTTCGAATAACAAATTCGTTTATAATTGGTTTTCAGATGTTACATTTATATTTGCGTGAAAATAGGTATGTGGATTTGTAACAAATTCCAATTAAATACAGAAACATCTTCTTTCTTAGGTAACAAAAAAGAAATGTTTGTCTCATATACAGACAGGCGTAGAAAATGTGTTTTTCTAACTAATAGTTCTGGCATTGTTTGATACTTGAATACGAATTTGTTCTCATAGTATAATGATCATTTAAAAATGATGACGATAAAATTTAGATATTAGTCTGAAGGAAAAAAAATTAGGAAATTAAACTGTTTGGTGACCTCGAACGCAAAAGTGTAAAAAGATAACTTTAATAGAAATATAATCAGGTTTCATAGTCTAAAATTGGCTTTAAAATTTTACTCCTTCACAGGTTGTGTATGTATGTAAGGCAAATATGTAATAGTCAAAATAAAATGTAGTTTATGTAGAGGTATTGCCCTTCATTTAACTATTCCTGAAGTTCTAATTTTATTTGTTCTATAGTAGAAGTACTTTGGTGAACTTGTTAAATCTAGGGCGATTTATCTCAGAAAAATGTTATAAATTACATAAAGGACAAATATTTTTTTTTACTTCAATAATAAGGTAAATTATATATGAAATTTTAAATCATATTGCTAAAAATCATCTACATGTATAATATCGAAAAATTATGAAAAAAATAAATAAATGTAATATAATACGATGTTGACATGAAACATACGCTGATAGACGTATCAGTACAACCCAAGAAAATTCCTGCAAGTCCGTCTAAAGGGTAAGTAGAGGAACCGAATGTTGCAACTGGCGTATAAGGCTTCAGAGTACCACAAGCATCAACTACCTACGAAACAAAAGCTAAATTAGAAAACAAGATAACAGTCCAAAATTATTTATCTAAATAATATATTATATTTGCAAAAATTAACTTTATAATTACTGAGAAAAAAAAATGAAAGAATTTCATATTTTTTATCCTATCTACATGGTATCTCATAACCATTGAACTTTTTAGAATTGAAATTAAAGCCAAAGGTAAGTTAAGAGGTCATTTTTACTGTGATAATGATTAATTTCGTCCATTTCACCTGTAAGAACAGCATTATTTATACAATATGGCACACTGACTTCGTTCATAATAACATAAATATTACTGCAGATAAAATCAATGAAAACAATTAAAAATTTAATGTCTGCGATTCTTTTTCTACTTAAAAAGTATGGAATATAAGAGCTGAAAAAGCGCCATTAATTAGAACGGACAAACGTTTTTGAACAAGCATTCTGAGAATTTTGCATCAGCAATACTAGTCACCTACCGGCAAATGTAATCTGGTTCCCATTATAAATCAAAAAATGCCGTAATATCGTTAACATAATAAACTTGATCTGTTACCCACCGAGATACACTAAAATACCAAAAATCAACTCAATATCTGCAAGCCTTTAGGAGAAAAGTGCGGAAAACCCTTAAAAATTAAAAAAGGTCGTTATTCCCTAAAAATCAATGAAGCGGGACAAAATTCAGACTTGATCTGAAACTCATCAAGATACACTTACATACCAAAAATTAGCTCAATATCTTCAAGCGTTTAGGCAAAAAGCACGGGAAAGCAAGTGGGACAGACTGACAGACAGACAGAGACACAGCTAGACGGGGGGACAGTCAGACGAACGGACAGACGCAGAGAAAACCGATAGTCCCCACCGGTTTCACTGGTAGGGGAATAACAAGCAGGAATCTTTGAAAAACTGAATGACCTAAAATTGAGCACAGAGAAAAAATACGTTTAATTTTAAAGGCATATAATTAACAATATTAAACAATTTACCCTTATTCCTTGTTTCCAGTATTTTGAAATAGGAACAAAATCACACAAATCCCTGACAATTAAATTGGATGTAGAAATGCGTCTAGAACAGTTGGTATTGAATTCTGGGTAAAGTTGTTGAAATTTGGCCAGTTCTGTGACAGTGCGGATTTTAGAACATTCAGTTGATTGACCTATTCCAAGAAACAAAATTGTTTGGATTATTTACTCAATCTTCTTCATTCTAAACGATGGAAAATTCTTTAAAAAAAAGAAAAAAAGAAGAAGAATAAGTCCTTCATGCTAATTAAACATTGATACCCGGACTATTTATGAACCTGCCTAAGGTTGAGGAGATTGTTGGCGTTGAAGAACTGTATTTACTAGTAGTCGTAGAATGACCATTTGTTGTTTCTGTTGATGTGATTCTTGTTGTTGGTTTACTTGTGGTTGAAGTTACAGTTGGTGTTGTTGAAGAAATTGTTGTTGTTGTTGTCAATGGTGAGTTTGTTTTTGTAGGTTGAGTGGTGTTTGTTGTTGAAGGTGACAGGGTCGTTGTTGTTGTCTGTTGTGGAGTAGTTGTTGTTGTGGATGTTGTCGTAGTAAAAGTTCCTGTGGAAGGTTGTGTTGTAGCCTTTGTTGTCGAAGAAACTTGTATGTAAAATTATATACCATTTATTGTTATAATAAATGATTAAATGAAAATTCTACTAATATAAAGAAGAATTTAAACTAAACGAAAAAATATTTTTGAATAGGTACTCTACCGACGTGGCAAGAACATGGGTCTCCTTGATGGCGTACAGAGTCTGTTGTTATAAAATAATTGGTTATTTTAAACGAAATTACAACTTTGACGACATGTCTGGATTGAAAAATAATAAATAAACATTTTTTAAAAAAATGCTGTCTGATTTAGAACATAAAGTTTTCAAATTTTGGAATTAATATCTCAATCATATATTGACAGGCTGATGAACTAGTAAAACTTATATTAATTTGTGCAGGATAAACATATACATTTAAGCATATACTGAAAGGAAAAAGAAATTCAGGGTACGTAGCATAATATTCGAAAATTTTGACCGCATGACCTAAAAATACAAAAATTAGTCAGATGAGAATGTTAGTTACTTTGCATCAAATCTAGCGTTCAGAATTACTCAAACGTAAAATGTGTGTCGTCACGTAGGGAAAACACTGAAAGTCAAAATAACGTGCAAATTGATGACGATTAGTTTGTCAAGAAATCTTATTTCATTATTGTTTTTTAATATTTACAAGCGACACAAATTCTTTGCAATCTTGGTAAAGTCTACGGAAGTTCCAAGGGGTCTGGTTTTCGCATAAGGACAAAGGCAACAACCGGTAACTGGGTACTTTCTTGTAAATTACCCCATAATACCGTTATCCCTTGTCAAAGAGAGTTTGGAATGGTTTCCAACCAACCATGACGATGACGTTGACACAAAACAGATTCACGTTAAAATCGGATTATTCTTCCTGCCACCTGTTTAATCGCCACCTTACTGCCACAAAACCTCTATTAAAACAATAGATTATCTCGATCATTACATTCACCCGAAAACTTAAAGAAATCAATTGCACATTTCTCTCACTGGTGCATGCACGCGTCGTTTGACCAATTTGTCGGTGTGGTTACCCATGCCCAATATAGGCAGGGCTTGAAATATTAACACTCTGATGAATACCATGAAAAGGAAAATCAAGGCTGTGACAGATGCGCAGTGGAAACATTGAAGATTATGAGAGTTTTCGATTTTAACTTTTGGGGGTAACGTCATACGAGTTTCAATAACTCATGAATTATAAGACAAAATCAAATTGGATTTTGCATGGCTACATTTTCTTCAAGGATGATTTTAAATATTCGATAGGAATATTGAAAAAAAAAATTAAAATAGATTTAATTCACCTCAAGAGTTTACCCTGCGTTTATTTTTTCTTTCAGTATTTATAAGAAGTGTGTTCTAATCTATCCAAGTAGTAACTACCCGTAGTTGACAAAACATGCGAATGAGAGTGTTTCCGACACGTACAAAATAAAAGCAATTATAGCACTTATATTTCACTTTGTATTTCAATCAACAAACATAGTGGATTACCACTCAAATGCCGTATCAAGTTCTCTGCACAGTTGTGACCATCATGGTTGTGTTCTACAATCTCAGACAGTTCCCGCCAAACTGAAAGAATTTTTAAAAGTACGACATGAGTCAAAACATCTTTAATTTTTTTTTGTTATATTGCAAGTTTTAAATCTTTGACTCTATTATGGTGTACTGACTTCATCTTAAGGACTTGTTTGAACCAAACACGCTACTACGCTAGTTAGGAAAAGAGACAACAACAGGAACGTTACAAAATCTATCTCAACTCAAATAATTATTCAAAAATCAATTGCTCCATGTTGGCTTCAATTCATGACAGCAATTATAAAACATGTCTTAAAGAAAAGGTATATCTTCAAAGTCTATAAGAATCGGTCAATATGAAGGAACATTTATACACCAATGAAAAAGTTTTGGGCGTTTAAGAAAATCAAATTGTAAAAAAATGACAATTTTAGGTTAATCTTTTTGATTTTCAACACAGGGTATCTGCCATTATACTCCGAGAAAATTTTGAAAGTCAAGCAAAGTAATGATGAACAGAATCACTGTTGCTGATTTAAATGGGGATATGCAAGTGAAGTATTCAATTACATCATTTTGGTCAAATAAAATGCCAAGAATTCTTGATTTGATTACAAACTGTTATATACACCTTAGAGTTCAATAAAATTCATTTTGAATAAAGGGACAGTTCATAAAAAGTACCAGTGTGTAAAGTATAATCTAGTGTAAGACATAAAGTGTCCTTTCAAATACATGTTAGATAAGTAAACAACATTTTACAAATCTATATTAGAAATGTTCATCTTGCACTAGCAACTTGATTGAAAATATATAAAAGCAAAAATTAATTGTTTGCATAATCTTTCTCAAGTTAGTCAAAACGACAAAAAATTTCTTCGGCAATTTTTTTTTGCAATTTTGTTCTTGTCAGTTCTTTTGATCTTGCACATTGGTTCTTCTCTTTCGTCCCCTGAGCTGATAAGTCTTTCTATCAAATATTTAACGCAAACTATGCATAAACACTGAAGTGTATAATTCCAATGATAATCAAGTATACAGAGTTGATAACATTAAATTATTTAACAAATACCAGCTGTATGCGAATGACATGACTGCGACGTTGAATGAGCAATATTCATGTGGTCGAGGAAATGTGATATAGCACCTAAAATGAAATAGAAAGATAACACTTGTATTTCCTTCAAAAACAATGCTCAACTTTCTTAAGTATTTTGAATCTCATTTTATTATTGACGTTAAAGTCCTTGTAAACGAGTCATTGTTTTATCTTTTGAATTGTGGCAAAATTTTTGTATATGCCACCTTAATTTTTACATTGTTTTGATTTTTCATATCACAGGGAGATCCCCCTGCCATTGTTGTATACATGTTACCTGGTGATCTCCCATCTTCTTAATGTACATTCATCAATGATAATCATGTCTTGCTTAGACTTTAGGGAGATCCCGCTGCCATTGTGATATTAGGTGCTCAATTTAAGTCTCTGTACGTTTTGTCTGGGATCTCCCTAGTAGTTAAGGTAGTTTTATTTGTAATTAGTTGTTATCTCCGTCATTAATAAACTATGTCATGTAGTGTTTTAAGGATGTAAAAATTAACAAAGCTGCAGGACAAACAGGGAACTGGTTTTCACACATTCTTTACAATATACAGGCATTTGTCTAGCATAAGATAAATGGAGGGCATAAATTATTTTGTTGCTAGCAATTATATTGACGTTATATTTGAAGTGATACATAAACTAGTATAACTGGAGATAAAATGAAATATATTTGCATAGTACTGCCAGCTATTCTCTCTTATTCCTTGCACAAATGTAGTTGTACTTGAATTAAAATTCAATAGATTTAGATTCCTTAGATGTTTGAAATAATTTGCAAACAATATAATCAAACAAGTGAATAATGCCTAAATTATCATCTTAAATTTGGAAAATAGATACACGATCTCCCATGATTTGTAGTTGGATATGATTTTTATCTAACGAGCTGTGTTTTTTTCTTATCCCCGAGCCTTGGCGAGGGAATAAAACACTCAAGGAGTTCGATAAAAATCATATCCAACTACAAATCATGAGTGATTCTTTTTATCCCATGTTTAATACTTCACAATCAATGTTTTACATACTTTATATATATATATATGGGACTTAATGCACTTTATTTTACTTCATTACGCTAACGCAAAACCGATTGTGACGTCACAACTGTGGAATACAAAAAAATCCAATGAGTTATATCCACGGGATAAAGGGGTAAACATCGGATAAATAACGATAATGTCACAATGGATTACTCATTTGGTTATTAAATCAAGTACTGAGAATGATACATACTTCTATACGGGTTACTATGGGAATGTCTTGCACATTCCCAAGCTGTATTATCTGAAAACAAAGATTTCTCAGAATAATTTTTCAAGAATAATTTTCAAAAGAAAAAAAACCCATTTCAACCCTGTTCTCTCATCCCAATATTATAAAACCCTGCCATTTGCAACTCTAAATTGTAAAATGATTATCCATTATAACTACCTCTATAGTTATTTTTTAGAAAAGATATATCGTCAAAATCACACAAATTGCATAATGAACATACCTCGGCCTCCACTGTAATGTAGATCAAAGTTCTTGTTACACACACAATGATCATCGGTACCATTAGGAAAGAGCGCTGCAGTACACGACAGAGATATAGAGAGTAACTATACATTGACGTCCATGTGCATCATGCACAGGTATATTGAAACATAAAGAGGTATCCATGTCTATGGGTCCATGTCATTGGGTTCATAAGTTTTTTTTAAAATGTTCATTGCATATATAAATAGACATTATAGGTGAGAGAACACTCAGATTATTTTATGCATATAAATGTATGTAAAATGTTAAAACTGCAAAATTAACTCCAAAAAAGGTACAACACGTAACTGTAAATATAAGATGAAAAGAACTCCCCAACTTAACGAGTGTAAATCTGAGGTTATACAAATGTGTAACTAATCATGAACGACATCAAGCCTATATATTTCATCACCATTTAAAAAAGAAAGATTTTCTTACCTTCCATCTGCTTTATAACAGCATCTCTCCTCATACCATTTGGATACCCAGTTTCATGATAAAGGAAGGACCATACTAGAAGACGTCCGAATAATAATTACTTTTTAATTATATAATCGGTGAGATCAGACTCCAAAACATTTTAAAAAGGTTTTGGTGAAGAATTCAAAAACCCCCTTTTTACGAAGAAGTTAAAAAATAGTAGTTATGAGTATAAACTGAAAATTATATAATGATTTGTACTTCTCTAACAAAGTATTGCTATTTTATATACTTTAAGATTTAAACACTTGTGACACTAATTACACATTCAAACTCAAAAAATTAAATTTGAGCTGTAGGTTAAAGTGTAAAGAAACACACTGACCCAAAAATGGACAAAATTGAAAAAAAAAGCCTATGCACTTTTCTCAATACTTAAAAGTCTTACGTTTAAAAAATATTGTTTCATACCTTCGATCCTTCTTATTCAATTGTATGGATCAAAGGAAAAAGATACAATAGTCTCAAATAAGTCTCAAGAATTCTATAGCAATCTTCGAAAATTATAATCAGAAAATTTTCTCTAATATTCTATTTTACGCTATAAATAGAAGTTACATGATCGATGATTTCATGGAGTATAACGATGCAGTAGATACAATCGTCGTATTGATTTCGATTTCTTTGCTTGCTTCATAGAGCAAATGAGTTGGTGAAAACTTTTCTATACTAGTATATTCTATATAGTTTTTGATTTATGATACAAATATCATAGGGAAAATATATGACTCACTATTATTATTAATCGTCCTTTTACGGACATAGAACCAATTTGTAATTTATTGTCCTCTAACGAATATGGATTTTGAATATGTAACAACAGTTTATAAAGTATTTTTATTCACACATGTTTATCATCGAAAACCACTGTTTGTTAGTGTTTTGAATGTAAATTGTCCAAAAGAAATATTTTTCAATGTCTTCTTTTAAACGTTTCCACAATCTTCCGATTAATTTTATCCATGCTATTTTTCTAATTTTTCTCTCTCTCTCTCTCTTTCAATCAATCATATATTTCTATCATTCATTGTTCATTACTCTATTACGATTCGGGCAACCATTCTGCAAACAAGATAAATTATTACATGTTAACCACTTATATTAGAAAAACATACCTGTGTGTTCACTGAGACATTCTCCTTTCTTAAAAAGGTCATATTCTGCAATGATAATATAGAAAGATGTATAAGTTACGTCTCAATTCAACTGGATGATGATAACTGTGTGAAATATGCTACATTTTACTGAAAACTCTGATCAAGATTTTGTTTTATTTATAATAAATGCATCCCCCCCAAGTTCATTATTAAAACATTCGTATATCAAGCCTTTATCAATTATTGATCTACATTATCTGGGAATGGAATCACTTCACAGCAAAAACAACGAAAATAATCAATTTCAACAGTATATCATGTTTTTGACGATATGGTGACGATAATTTGGTTGCCTACAATCAAACAAAAGAATGCACAAATTCTTATTATATATAGAGCCAGATGGATGCGGAAGCACGGGAATTTCATAGTGATAAAAACTGATAACAAAGGTACAGTACTATTTATGAACATAGAAACAGACACATAACTCACTTTCACTTTGTGATAATAAGATAGAAATATAAACAACTCACTTTCACTTTGTGATAGGTGGTGGTGGGAGGAATGGGTAGTTGTAGGAGGTGAAGTACCTTTATGAATGGATAAAAGTGAAGCTGTTACATCATGTTCAATGACAAGATCTAAAAATATCATGAATTTCATAAATTTCAAAGAAACAATGTAATCAGAGATGCATTTTACTACGAAATAAAAAGAAACAGATAACATATATGAGTAGTTTGAAGTAAATAGTTCTTGTACACAATTCCATCTGCTGGTTCATTTCATTTTAAAACCCAAACACAAAAAATAGAAACAATTTCATGTGTCGCTTAAAAGCCATCTTCATTTTTATTTCAGATAGATTGAATCTAATGAAGAAGATATAAAACCTACCCTGAGTGTGCGTAGTGTGAGAAGTGTGAGTAGACGTACTATGACAGGCATTGTGACAATTTGGTTCGTGGTTATGAGCATAGGCAGCTGCATTGGAAAAATATTATGTGACTCAAGCAAATAAAAAAAAAATCTTATTAGAAAGTTACTAAAGTTACTTGGTAATCATGCAGCTTATTTTTTTATAATTCATTTTATATATTACAGTGGTATTTATCATGTTTACAAATATGCTATCTATTTAAAGTTTGAAAAATAAGTCTGTGTTCTTTATAGATTAAAAAGATGTTTTTCTAAAGTACTTCTTGCTATAATAGCTACAGGAGAAGCTAGTAATGTAAATACCATACATATGAGAAACAAAATCATCAATGCAATGGGAGTCCATATTTTTTAACTGAAGAAGGTCTCTCCATACTGAAACAAAGGGAATATGATTTACTTTAAAAAAAAACAACAGTGTTAAATGTTCTCTTGGAAATGAACTTAGTTGGTCGCGTGATCAAATCCTGTGAAGCCCGAATTTGATTTGATTTGATTTGATCACGTACCAACTAAGTTAGTTCCCCAGTGAATTTTTTAACGTCGTTGTTTATCACTTATATTTACAAGTATGATATACGAATTCCGAGTAAAACTGAATTTATCACACGAACGGGCTGCCGTATTATTGTGTTGTAACGCGCAATAACCTAGAAGTTGTTTGGTCTTAAAAGTTGGCATCGCTTCAACATTTAAATATGATGTTCAGGAGTCCAGTTGAGGAATTCCTTGTTTATAATGTAAGAACAATGATCGATTCTGAGAATAATCTTACAATATTGTGTGTTCTGAATATATTTAAAGTCAAACGTGGCGAAATCTTCTGTTTTAGATTATATAGATAGTTTTCGATGGGCCTTTATTTAGCAAAAGTTATCTCCCATTGGCAGCCATAAAGGAGGTTGATTCGGTGAGTTTTCCTCTTTGTTTTACCAAGTTTAAGAAATATAGCAGAAATGTTTGTTGTAAAATCTTAATTAAATAATTAAATAATACCAAAAATTTATATACTTCAGAAAATAATGATTCCTAATTCAAATTAACAAATATTAGAATTTGAAATTGGTTGAACAATGAAGGAATAAGAGCATTTGGATCTCCAGTATGGCGGCCAAAGGGCAGTAACTCTTGCTAAATTCAGCCCCATCGAAAAAATATCTATAACATTAAAATTTTGGGGTAAAAGGGTAAGTGCGATTTTAGGCTATTTATAATATTTCAAACATTCTTCACACTGGAGGAAGGTCTAATATGCTATGGATTTTTAGGTCACCTGAATAACTCAGGTGACCTATTGCTATCCGTTTTCGTCCGTCGTCGTGCGTCGTCCGTCGTTCGTCGTGCGTCGTGTGTTAACATTTGAACATTTTCAGCTTCTCTGAAACCACTGAACCAATTTCAACCAAATTTGGTATACAGCATTTATGGGTGAAAGGGAACAAAATTTGTGAATTTTATGGTCCCTGCCCCCCTGGGGCCTGAGGGGTGGGGCCAAAACCACAAAAATTACAGCAATATTTAAAAATCTTCTTCTTTACTCCTGGACATCAAGCAGGCAAACTGTTGGCATGAATGTAATTAGCATAGAGTCCTCTACCAAAATTGTGAAATTCATGGCCCCAGGGTCAGGGGTTCTTGTGCTAGGGTGGGGCTATATAGATTATATAGTGAAAATACATTATTTCTTTGAAAATCTTTTTCTCTGCTGCTGGGTATTAAATAAAATAATTAAGTACATAGTTATGATGAGCAAGAGTGCCTCTTCCAGAATTATGAATTTTATGGCCCCGGGATCGGGGGTTCTTGTGTTAGGGTAGGGCTCTATTGATCAAATTGTGAAAATGCATTAATTCTTTGAAAATCTTCTTCTCTGTTCCTGGGTATTAAATAAACTTACTTAGAACATAGTTATGATGAAAAAGAATGCTTCCCAAAAATTGAGAATTTTATGGCCCCAGGGTCAGGGGTTCTTGTGTTAGGGTAGGGCTCTATTGATCAAATAGTGAAAATGCATTTATGCTTTGAAAATCGCTTCTGGGTATTTAATAAGCTAACTAAGTACATAGTTATGATGAGCAAGAGCGCTTCTTCCGAAATTTTTAATTTTATGGCCCCAGGGTCAGGGGTTCTGGTGTTTGGGCGGGGCTCCATTGATTATATAGTGGAAATGCATTTTATCTTTAAAAAAACCTTCTTCTCTGCTTCTTGGTATTAAATAAGCTAACTAAGCACATAGTTATGATAAGCAAGAGTGCCTCTTCAAAAATTGTGAATTTTATGGCCCCAGGGTCAGGGGTTCTGGTATTGGGGCGGAGCTCTATTGATTATATAGTGAAAATGCATTAATTCTTTGAAAATCTTTTCCTTTGCTCCTGGGTTTTATGTCAATGATCCAAGTATATATATATTAATGATGAAGAAAGGTGCATCTAGCAAGATCGTTATTTTTTTATGCCCCCTGGGTCGGGGGGGGGGGGGGGGGGGGTGGTTACATGGTCTGAAAATAAATTAATGCTTTGAATTCTGCTCTTTAGTATTAATCAACCATTTAATGATAAAATTTGCAAAATTTTGAAATAGGTGGCCCCAGGGTCAGTGGTTCCTTTGGGGTGAGGTGCACAACTGGTTATAAAGTGGAAGTGCATTTTCTCTTTGTCACTCTTATCTACCCCTGGGTATTAAGTAAATAGAGTAAGCTTGCTAGGTTTATTATTATGATAAGCAATGGTGCCTCTTTCAAAATTGTGAATTGTGAATGTCATGGCCAATTTTAATTGTTTGAAAGTTGTTACACGATACTCAGGTGACCTATAAGGCCCATGGGCCTCTTGTTTTTTTTAAAGTTTGTTAAATCTATATTATTTCTAACACATACATATATTTATATTTTTGCTTTCAAATCAGCCTTTCTTCTGCATTCTTGCCAAATCTTTACCTACATATATTTATTGAAATAAATGAGGAGGAAGGTAACCCCACAAACGTTAATTTACATTTTAAGTATTATTACTTTGTAACAAATACATGTAATTGTATCTAAAAAGGGAATACAAGAAGCTTGGATAACAACCTATTTTATCCGCATTTTTGGTGCACTATGTTCTTGGAAGCTTCAGAATTACACTGTCTACTTCTTTTTTTTCAATTCATCGAGTTCTTTTGAAATATAATAAATTTTAAGTTCACCGTCAATTGAAACTGATTAGTGATGTTACTGATTCCATTTTTTAGGGTAACCTCATATTACAGTTTATAAAGTTATAAATTTAGAACAATACCTGAATTGCATATAATGCACTTAGATATACATATCTGCTTTCCATTATTTCTTTGATCCCGACATTCTGAACGCACCTTTGTTACGACTATGACATCGTATACTAGATGTTGCTCCGGATAGATAGGTGGCCTGAGTTAAGTATGTATTCATAGTGTCTACATAAAGAAATCAAATTACTTTTATTTTACCTTTTGAGATGTAAAATTAATTGTTTATATATTAAGGTTCATAAACCCTCTGCTCACTCATATAAAATATTACTTGAACCTTAATGATTTTCCAAAAGAAAGGAATTCAATAAGTTAAATACAAACGATAATAGCATAGCTTGCGGAGCAAAATTGGGCAGAAGACACTTCAATTTGGCAAATCTTTAAAAGAATAAAGATAATCAGGTAATTTAGAATTATCTCTCTTATCAGAGTTTAAATGATCCTTTTAAGCAACAATATGTTTGTTGTTTCATTTTATTACCTTGGAAGGTGTGAGAACTTCTACAGCTATGGGAATAAGTATCTGCCAAAAAAGTACATAAAATAGCATGTAAAATAAATTGCTATGCATGTAATATACGAGTATCAAACCAGGATTTCTTACAGTCAGTTTTAGAAAATACAGTTCTTTTGAACTGCATAGCAGTAATAGTGTGGGAAAAACGGAAAGAAGACTTTGTATTGTATTACCGTTTTTCTATCTCATGAATCAGATGTGCAAGACATGATTGTTGCAATAACGATTTCTTCTTCTTATACTTCTTATAATAATGGAAGAAAAATGTAATACTAGGACTTCAAACACATTTTAAAAGATTTAAATTAGCATTATTTTAACAAAATAAAAATAAAAAAAAAATACGAAAAAATACAATACAAATTTGAACAGGGCGTAAAACATGGACCGCCAGAAATCTTTAAAAGAAGTTGGCAAAATTATATTTAGAAGCAAAGACAATACTGTTCATCTATATCAATCGATACATTACGTTATGTTGATGAACATACTCTCTTGTATGCCACATTCTTTTAAAATCAAGCTAAAATTGTAGGAGGGATAACATTTTAAAATAATTTTTTATTTTTTTATGGCCACAATTTAAATATTGTTCCTAGAAAGACCTAACTTTACTTTGCTCCACTTATTAATTTGTGTATGTCGCAATTTTCTTCAATTTCTTTTTAATTTGTTGTTTACAACCACAATGTTTGATTTCATTTTTATCAGATATGTCTTATGGTCAATTTAACACGATTATGATTTCAAGATCTAGGAATATTGCTCGCAGAGATTTTATCAGTGAGTGAACAATGATTGAACAAATAAATGCCGACATTCGGCATTTATTTTTTCAATCATTGAGTTAACGCGGTTGTTCTTTTTGACGATGAATCTGAACAGTTTTCTAGGTCTTCAACCTTTAGTAAGGGATTAGTTATTAGATATACCTGGTATCATTGATTCCTTTCTCTTGCTGTGGATTTAACTTACCAGTTTTTTTATATGGATAAGATATCTGCTGATGATGACAATTACAGCCTGGAAGATTAAGATCTGAGGAAAAAAGAATGAAAATCATGATGAAAAAACAATAGATCCAGCTTAATGTGCTCTCATAATTTACATAAAAATATTTATTTATTAAGTGACTTGTGTAATACATCATGAAAAAGTTCATCTAAATATAAAGAAAATAGGTACTTTACATCCGGTCGTTTGGATCTATAAGTTACTTGAATTTGGAATTAAATCTTCAAAACATGTTTTGTTAGTTAAAGTAATCGTAAGTATTTCCTTCTTGCTTGCTTCTTGATCCTTGCATATGTTGCAGAATAAAAGCTGGATATTAGTGTTCCAAATTGAATTAATGAAGTCAATAATGCCGAAGGTGACACTGAAGTTAGTTATGCTATAAATTATATTAGTACATGAAGTACACAAAGTGAAACCAAGAATATCAGAGGAGCAATTATACAAATTTAGATTTTAATCAAATCATATACTTCATATACTTCTACAACAAGCATATTTTGATAAGTACTTCTAGTATTATAATCTCTACTAACTTGCCATTTTCCCAACTAATTGTAACAAACAATTATGATCGTTTCGTCGCAGATAGTCTAAGTCTCGGAATGCTACAAACACATAATTATAAACATTAACAAGTGATTGTTTTAACAGAACTAAAATTGCATGCTTGTTACTGTGGCTTAAAAATTGAACATTTGCAATTTTGAATATGAAATAAAACACGTTTCTACATCTTCTACTACGAAAAGCTTCATGAATATGTCCCTGAAAAATAACCTTTATGATTTCCATTTTAATAAAAAAAATAATTTTGGTAATAAGTTATCTATCATTCAAAATGGTAAAGAAATTATCGAATTTTGTATTTAATACGTAAAATATGAATTTCATTAACAAAATATGGCATATTAATCAATTTTCATGAAATACAAATTCATTTTTATTGGAGAACCATACCTTTGGAGCAATTGTAACTTGTATACGTGTAATTGTATAGGCTCCAATTCATTATGGCCGCCAAAAATGGACCAGTTTTTATTATTAGAATGAAAAATATGAAAAGGACAAGATTATATTTTCTAAACCCATAATTCATAGCCTCGCTTAATTTTGAAAAAGGAAGACGAACCAGAAAGAGAAAAGCCTTGAAAAGTCAAGAACTACTAATATTTAAATTAACTCTGTTGATATAATCAATTAAGTATTATTGATGAAGAAATCTTGAAATAGCTTCTTCGATTTCACAACATTGATTTGTTACTCCATTTTTCTCAGAGAAAATACTCCACTTACCTGAGTAAGGTGAAAAACAATTTTCCTTTTCTGCATTGTCGAACACATCTGAGAATATAATTCATGCATACATTTATATCTGCTGTCCAGCAATTAACAATGATCTAACAACGGTGTCAGGTGTGCATTAAAACCGGAGGGGCTTACTTAAAAAAAGTAACACATACCGAAACTTTTTTTTTTATGGAAGTAATTCATATTGTCAACAAACTTTTGGTTCACCCCTTGTGTCCTTTTTTAATTTTGTCTCTAATATGATAGTTTTAATGATGAAACAAAATAAATGGAAGCCAAAGGGATAAAAAAAAAGAAATATATTATTTATTACCATTCCAGATACACTTTTTCATATTAAAATCATTAACAGCACTATAAATGCATATTGCTGTGAATATCTTGTTAG
Organism: Saccostrea glomerata; assembly: GCA_003671525.1. Taxonomy (NCBI): domain Eukaryota; kingdom Metazoa; phylum Mollusca; class Bivalvia; order Ostreida; family Ostreidae; genus Saccostrea; species Saccostrea glomerata. The sequence continues at coordinate 176,493 of PRKT01000226.1, read as the reverse complement.
GCAGTTGTCTATAGACACAACATACTACATACGTCTGTAATGGGAATGGCGTCGATGACAGTCGTCATGGTCACCATGTGTTGTGGCTCGTGCAGATAAAGAAACTACAGATTCAGAAGCGCCCAGGGACCGAGAATCTCGCAAGGATAAAGGGACTGCTAAGTGCAGAATAGAAATGATAAGCACTAGAATCCCAGGTCCCTTGTTACACCTCACTAAAACACAAGGACATTCTCAGTTACAAAAAAAGTATACAATCATTTCTCATGGATAGATATCATTGTTGTTTTTAGTTGTTTTTATTGATGATAATGAGAAGATTCTGAATAGATCAGTGCAATGAAGTTGATCAAATTACAATGTACGTCAACAATCTTACATTTATAAGAAGTCATTTTCTTTTATTTAACCATAAAGAAAAAATTGACTCACTCCCTGTCGGTTCTTTTGACTTTCTACAGGATATTTGAAGTAGACTAAAGATAAGGACCAATAAAGGAATTCGTGCATTATACAGGTTATCGACACATGTCCACTTGACATATTAATAAATATAGGAAACCAAGTGCGTAACCCAGAGTATTAACATTTCATATCAGTAACTCACAGATTTACAAGATGTGACAAGAAATTAGTCTTTTAGAGAAAAGATGGGCTCGAATTGAAAAGTGAAACAAAACTTATACACCCCTAAAAAATGAGCACTTTGAAAACTATGAGTTTCTGAAAGAATATGAAAGAACTGGGTGAATTTTTACTGGAATTTTCAGTTGGTAATAAATGCTACAGGCTTAAAGTAAGTTACTCTGTAAAAAAAAAAGTGTAACAGAAATATAGATATTTTCTCTTCATTTCTTTTCGAAGTGTAAGATTTAAAGCGTCAATACAATTAAATTAGCCAATGCTTCAGATACACTGAGCTGACTTTGCATGTTAGTCATGGAAAGACCCTTTTCGTCTTGTTCGTCAAGGAAAGCCAGTTCAAACCAGTTCAATGCGTCTTTGATAACGTGTTTATCATGCAACATAACATCACCACAACGTCAGGGGTCCTGGGTAAACACGTTGCCATTGGACCCCAGAGAAATTTCATTCTATATCTTGCGGGGTGACTGAAACGTCTTCTTTTAGAATAAATACAAATCTAGACGGGGGTTCTTTTTATTTTTTCCAATTACATTAAGCCTTTGGTGATAATGCATAACACGTGCATATTAGGCGTCAACCCAACTGATTCCTTACTGCTTACAAAATCGGTACACTTCAGTTTGATTGGTGCTTCTCAATAAGAGAAGCAAGCCCAAATAAAAACGAATGAAATTTTTCAGGGGTCCAACAGCTACGTGATGACTCCAGACTCCTGACGTCGTGAGGATATGGCAACATGAAACCCTTTAACATTTTGGTTTCCCCCAAAACAGTTTAATTTTCAACAAGGAGTCTTGTTAGAGATCTGTATGCCAAGAGCATTAATGTAGGGCTCATTTGTTCCTCTTGGTATAGTGGATGTCTATATAACATGAACATTTAATCAAATATATTTGCTTACAATACCCGGTACGTATCCATTCATCATTAAAATATCAATATCAGAAAATCAGAAGCACCGTGGACAAGAAACTAGATCAATGGTTTACAAAAAAATCATTTATTGCACAATTTATTTCAAACATTACAATGATACAAGACTCATAAACATGAATCGCTAATAGGTAATTTCATAGAAGTTCGAGGCAATATGTGCGAAAGTTTCAAAATGTGTGGCATGTCGGGCAAACTCCTGAATTTCAAATTTACCACCACATTCTTGTGTAGCGATCTACAAGACAACAATATAAGGATGTTGAACCACATTGCTTTAAAAAGAATATTTTATGTAGAAAATAATTTTATAGATTCATAAAACATATTTTGACGATTAACAACTAAACACATTCTGGAACAATTTCGATACATGTATCCACTGTAATTGACGTTATATGTACCAAATAATTTACACAATTTACAAATTAGAAATTTGAAAGGACCATCAAATTTAAGTTTCATTAATAGAAAGTTGAATGTGCCGATATGGTCAGGTATGTCATTAAAGGTAAGGTAGTTCCACAGAAGATTTTTAACATGTTCAAATATATAGATCTTTTTCGAAATTAGGTAGACTTTTCTCAGGAATTCATTTATTGCATATTAAATGAATCAAATTTTTAACTCATCACTTGTAAAGGATTCATACCAATGAAATAAACCATCTACTAGATATTGTAAAATAATTTTAAAACAAGAGTGTTCTAAGCAATGCATGTGTCGCAATAAATATATACTCAGTAATTATATATAAAATCTACATGCATACATTAATTTTGTGTTTACGCTATTTAAGTTCAATAAACAAGCATGTAACAGTCTGTTATAAAATGCAATGTAACTTTAGTTCCATAAATAGTACAGGGCTGACATTTGGACACATATATAAGGAGTCTCCATTCTCTATGTACTACAAAGATCAAGGTCAAAGCAAGAGACCAAAGGTCAAATATTGTGACGTCATATATTGAATTTTTTTTTTTTTTTTTTGCCATTGAAATTATTTTAATCCCCAAAATATCAAAAACCATTAGTTCAATTTTTTCTTTATTTTTGCACATTTTATTCTAGGACTTATTTGAATCATTCTGTTGATTTTTTGTAAAAATTGAATTATTCATTTTCTCTTAAGGAGGCTGGGGGGTCAACAAATTAATCACAAATTAACCACCAGATTTAACTTATTTTTTTTTTTAGATACGGTAACTTAAGCTGTCTACTATCATTTCACAAAGAAAAAAATCATACATTTTAGTTTTAAAATTTGATCATTTTCTATATCTTCATATGGAGCTCTCCTTTCAAAGGAGATAAAAATAGTCTGAAAATGGCTGCCACACCCCAGCCTCGTTAAGAAAACTTAAACTGTCGGAAATTTACATGTGATTTTTCAATTTCAATGCAACGCATGTCCTATTTTTACTTAATATTTTACTCAAAATTTCCAGTATCAATATGACTGACTGATTTAAAGTAACAAAAAGGTTATCTTTATAAAAAGTATTACACAAATTTACAATAGATCAATTAATCATTCTAAAATAAGGCTCATTCTCAAGTCTCCCGTGAGGATCCGGGTTAGAATAGGTCCTCAGTACCCCCTTGCTTGTCGTAAAAGGCGACTAAATGGGGCGGTCCTTCGGATGAGACCGTATAAACCGAGGCCCCGTGTCACAGCAGGTGTGGCACGATAAAGATCCCTCCCTGCTCAATGGCCCTGAGTGCCGAGCATAGGCCCAAATTTGCAGCCCTTCACCGGCAATGGTGACGTCTCCATATCAGTGAAATATTCTGGAGAGGGACGTTAAACAGTATACAATCAATCAATCAATCAATCAATCAATCAATCATTCTCAAGTCGAATGTCTGATTTCACAATCATCTTACAGGGGTCTGATAGTCCATATTTCAGACTATGTGGGCAAAAAATGTGTGGTTGAATTTCTTTCATATCATATATAAAGAGAGATTTTGTATCCAAGAACAAAATATGAAAGTTTCAGAAAAAATGAATTTGAGGAAAAGTTTGGCCTATCTATTGTGTCATACCTTAAATGTGCGGTAACAATATTTCAATCAGCTCAAAGGTACAGTTTCATGAGCTCATAGCTCATAAATATGTATTATACTTGTAGTTATTGAAGCCAAACGTATCAGAATTCATATATAACTATATAGATAAACTGTTCAGAGTATTTTTGAAAAGTAGGTCAAGGTAAAAAAAGAGACGCGGATATTTTATATCATGTCTTATGACATCAGTGCACATGCTAACCCTCAAATTTCTAAAATACTGCATACTGTATATCGGCATTAGGGAATGTTTAGAAAAGCAGGTCAAGGACAAGAAGAAAGGTCACAAGGTAGATATGTATGGTATGTTTCAAATGCCGTAGTGCTTAACAATGTATTACCAAAACATCTAATCCACATCTCTCACAATTCTCAAGTTATAAGGTGTGAAAGACAGGAATAGGGTTAATTAAGTAATCCCTGAGAGTCACTCTGCTTTGCAGGCGAGAAACAAAACTTAAAATGTAATATTTGATATTGAATTGGCACTTACTCTGAGAGACGTATCGGTACAACCCAAGAATACCCCGGCAAGTCCATCCAAGGGGTAAGTAGAGGAACTAAAAGTTGCAACTGGTGTATAAGGCTTCAGAGTGTTGCATGCATCAACTACCTGCGTTACAATAGCCGAAATAAAGAAACAAACAACAAAAAATAGTTTTTATAAATCATGAATAATGTTATCTATTCGAATATAATGGCTGAAGAATTACTGAGAAAAATGTAACTGTTTTTATTCATATTCTATTTAGTTCCATGGCAAAGGTGACCAATTTGAAAAATCAAAATGTTGAAAGCACAACTAAAGCTTGTGAATTTTATCAAGGTTAAGCTTAATAAGGATTTTTCAAGCCATCTTTGATTGAAAATATACAGGCAGAGTTAAAAATACACTTGCTAAGTTTAATTTCTAAGTCTTATATGACAGATGTTTAACAACAAAACAACAGAACAACGTACCCTTTTGCCTGGTTTCCAGTACTTTGAAATAGGAACAAAATCACACAAATCCCTGACAATTAAATTGGACGTAGAAATGCGTCTAGAACAGTTGGTATTGAATTCTGGGTAAAGTTGTTGAAATTTGGCTAGTTCTGTGACAGTGCGGATTTTAGAACATTCAGTTGATTGACCTATTCAAACGAACAAAATTTTATGACTTAGTTACTTGATCGTCTTAATTATTTTTGTTAAATAGCATTTTGAATTCAAGAATTTAAAAATTTACGTTTAATTAGTTTACAGAAGCATGTTTGGTTAATTTGGTTTTGCATTGGCAATCCTATTTTCAATGCTATTTTGGAAAGTTTATACATGCATGCGATATACAGAGACTTTAATCAATGTTTCTTTTTTTGCAGAAGTGGCCAACACTTACCTGACGTATTATCATAATGGTAGATCGACAATTGTGGGTTGTCATTCTCGAAATAGAGGTCAGAGAAGTTTATAAACATTTTTACTTAATTAGAAAATTTTATGTGTTTTTCACTTAAATTTGTTATATGTTGACCTGCAAGATATTAATTTTGATATGTAAGATAAATCTGTTAACATACAGTTTAGCCAAGTCGACATGCAACTTAGCTGTGTTGACATGCGATTAAATCATGTTGACACGCAACTTGTCTGCGTTGACTTGAAAGAAAAATATATCATTATGCAACTTAATTATGTTGAAATACGAAATAAATATGCTGGTTTGATAAAATACAGCGCTGTATCAGATTATAATGGTATTTTACTAGCATGTTGCATGTTGTCATATTTATTTTGCATGTCGACATAAATGCATAATCGACAAATTTGCTTGTATTTAGGACAAAAAATATACCACCATACACACCTGAAATATTTATTTGGCTTTCATTTTCCTTGTTTTCTATATTTCAGCATATAGAGATCTTCTCCGTTTGCTAAATGATCGGTTGGATTGTTTTTATGACTTTGTAAGTCAAATGAAAGGTATGGATTTCAATTATCATAATCAATATATTCTGGAATGAATTCAAATTTAAATATATATGAAATATACATATAATATATATAGTTATATATCGTATGAAATTTAAATATTTATTTTTTATTACCGTTAATTTCAATATCCAATCTTCTTATCTTGCAGTTGCGTATGATCATAATCACGAACCACATTGTTCGTGTCACGAACATTCACATACTCAGGGTATGTTCTGTTTATTAAACAGTGAGCTATACAGAGGTTGTAAATTATGTATCAGAAAGAAAGCCTTAAAGTGGACTTAATTAATTATGCAGTTGGATTGATAATTGTTTTTTTAATGCTTAGCTATAGGCTTGTGAAACAATTTACCTTAATAATTGTCCGACAGTAATTTAATGATAATAACTGTCCTTATCGTCTTTTTCTAAGTCACGCAGTCTTCCCACCATGAACCCACTCATAACGAACGTAAGTATCGCCTCACATAATTATAACATTTTAAAGGAAAGTTTTATCACTACAATTCTTAAATAAAAAATTAAGTTCAAAATAGTTTCCAAACCCCAAAGGTTTAGCAAAGAACAGACTGTGAATGTTATGATAAGACATTCAGGTGAAATGATTTGAAGACAAAGCGACATACTACCGGTAGATTAATATTATTTTTGTTTATACTTTTCTAGTGCAACAAGCTTATGAGAGAGGAGAGTGTCTCAGTGAACACACAGGTAGATTGTTTCAATTTACTAGTATTTATTAATTTATTGATTGATTGTTGTTTAGTTAGTTGTGTATAATTTTCATGTTGAGATGTTTTAGTTGTCATATTGACACGTGTTATAACCATTTACTGTAAATCACTTTTATTCGCGAGAACTTTATTTTCGCGTTATTTAACGCGAGACAGTGTGGTCGCGAAAATTTAACTGATTCCTTATTAAACATTGATATCCGGACTATTTATGAACTTGGCTTAAGTTGAAGAAACTGTTGGCATTGAAGAAGAGGGTATTCTAGTAATTTAATGATAATTATTTGTAGGTGTTTCTGTTGATGCAATGGTTGCTGTTGGTTTACTTGTGGTTGAAGTTACGGTTGATGTCGTTGAGGATATTGTTGTTGTTGTTGTCGTCGATGGCGAGGTTGTTGTTGTTTGTTGAGTGGTTGATGTTGTTGTTGTTGAAGGTGATGGGGTCGCTGTTGTTGTTGGTTGTGGAGTAGTTGTTGTGGATGTTGTCGTAATAGTTCCTGTTGAAGGATATGTTGTAGCCTTTGTTGTCTTTGTAGTCGAAGAAACTAGTAAGTAAAAGTAACACGTTAATCATTATCATCAGGATTGTTTTTTTAAATAAATTATATCAAAACTTGAGTACATTTCATAAATGTTATGTAACTGCTTTTAATCTCCGAAACAAGCCCTTAAGAATTTTAATATGGTATTAATGATTATGTTCTTTAGTTTACTATATTGAATAAAGATTATTTATGCATGAAATTTTTCATAAAGTACTATACCAGCGTGGCAAGAACATGGGTCTCCTTGTCGGAATACAGCATCTGTTATTGTACGAAAAATAAAACAAAAGCAGTGACGGATTATTCTAAAATCAAAATCACGTCTTTCTATATGTCTGAATTATAAAATAATAAATAGAAAAAAAAATGCTCTCTGATTTAGCACAAAAAGATTCTGAATTCTTAGATAATTTCCAGCTCTTCTAGACTTAATCTCATTGAGCCACTTTTTTGTTTCACCTGCAACGCAAGAGCAGCAATTAGAGATCCCTTTACCCGACGTCTGTCCGTCCGTCCGTCTGTCACATCTTATATCTCGAGAACTGTAAAAGGTATCGATTAAATAGTTTGCACATATATAGTTTGGTAGTATGGCATGTGTAATTTAACTTCTGACCTAGTTATCCTTGAACTTGACCTTTGACCTACTTTTCAAAATATTTCATATTGCCGATATACGACTTCTTTTTGACATTCAGGCGGTATGTCTATTTTATTTAGAGTGCGCACTGTTTGTCATAAAACATTTAGAAAATCACAACCTTTTCAGTCCACTTGACCTTTGACCTATTTAGCAAAATACACTGTAGATGGTCAAATTTATCTTATGTCTTTCGTATTTAGAACAGACATTGGTTGCCGTAAATTTTACATATTTCAATGAATTATTCTTTACAAGTTTTACAGCAGCTTTAATTAAGCGTTTCATTTCACTCAAGTTTACTGATTCTTTACCATTCAATTTTAATGCAGTGTCTCGAATAGCCCTTGTTTTCCAGCTTTTCAAAGTGAAAAAATGTGATGAAAAGTAGTCACATAAATTGTTATAATTCATTAAAGATTCACTAAGGCGAAAAAGTCAAGCTTTGAGTCATATGATATCTGTACTGTATGCCATACAGTTCAGCACATTATTTATTGAACAGCCCTCGCATATACACTGAGCCAAACTTCCAAGTGTTCACCTTTCATTTTTAAGTTATAAAGAATAAATGCATGTTTCTTTACGTGCTACTTAGTGACTAAGTTGCATAGAATTGGGTAAAAATGACAAAAGCATTTTCAATAAAGTTAACAAACATACAGGCAGGTAAACTGAATATGTTCTTATTTGAAAGCTCGTATAAGCTGAGACGTAAATTTATATTTACCGCTTGTATGAGAATGACAGCTCTGAGCAGTGTGATAAACAGCAATCTGGTAGTCCAGGAGGTGGGCTAATGCACCTTAAATAACCACATATCGTCAGTAAGCATAACGTTAAAATAAATATGAACAAATAAGAAATCGACTGTCTTTAAGTATTTGTTAATTTACATTTGTAACCTACAGATTAAGGTGATTGATAAATGTTATTAATATCAATTCTTTTTAATTGTATGCTTAGAGTGATCAATAATTTAAAAGATTGCAAATAATTTAAAGAAATGAGGTATTGAAAAATTGGGACTATGTTTCCAAGTTCAAAATCCGGTTAAAGGGATGTAATACCGCTATATGGAGAACTATGTTGATATTTTGCACAGTTCAAAGTAGTATGATCTGAAATCAAAGTAATAAAAAGATAACAAGTACATTTAATATAATCAATATTTATTAAAACTAATAGTGAGTATATGTATCTGTCTGTCTGTATTTTCTCAGTCTATAATAAACTAGTATTTTGGCATTGAGTGTCCGACAACTCAGTATGATTTTGCTCTATTACAATACCCTTCTCTGAAAAAATTGAGGGCTTCATTATTGACAAACACTTGCATACCTGTAAGGCCAACATAATGTAGATCAAATGCTTTAGTACAAGAGCACTTATCGTCTGTACCATTTGGAAAAAGAGCTGTAAGAAGAAAATTAAGAAATTCCGGTATGTAACTTAAAAACGAAATATTTAGAGGGAAACTATATTATTAATTTCGGACAAGAGTATTTATTAAATTATCATTTTTAGTTTTATTAGTTGTTCTTTGACATTTTTAGAACTTTATATGAACATATCTGTGAAACAAAATAACTCGTCAGACATATCGGGAGTAGTTCACACTGTTTTAAAGAAACGTTTGAGAGTAAAAAAAGAAGAAGCTTAGTACTCAAAGGTCATCCTATATTTTGAAAAAATGAGTGATAACGACAGCGTAAAAGAACATCTAAACAATTATTTTAAAATATCAGAAATTGTAGTTATCCACGTTTGTATGAAATTCAAGCAGATAATGAAACTTGAATCTATTGCTTAAAATTCTCGCAACAAAATTTACAATACGATGTACCTGACAAAAACAGCAAAGGTCTGATAAGAGCAAAGAAAAGAAAGAGCACAAAGACAGACTTATTTTCTTAAATTATCAGTGGTCTTGTTGGTCAAATTTGTATTCGGGGAGGCAGTTTAATTTCTGGAAGAGTCTAGAAAGCAAATTTTTTGCAAAAAATCGAAAGGTTAATGAGAGGAAAGAACCAGAATCAGGAATCCAGTACATTAAATTTCTTCATGGCAGCGTCCAAACCCGCATGCCCTGAAGAGTTGGGATAAACAGAAAGTTATTTTTTTCACATTAACAATATTCGCCAGATCTTTTGCCTTTTGACTTGTTTCATTTTCAAAACTTGAAAAAAAATTTCAGAAGAAAGAAACTAAGATCTGCCATTTTTCAGTTTATTAAGGGTCATACCCAAAAATGAGTTCTGAGAACAATTAGAAATCGAATTAAAAATTTTACGGACATGTGTTTTAATAAAAAGAGAATATAATGTTAAATCAGCTTAAGACTAAATCATTGATAACCGTCTATTGCTTCTTTTCGAGCACCCTGGACATTATCTATTGAACAGCCCTCGTTTATACTATATACTATATTCAATATTTTGACGATGCTGTACATGTTCCTCGTTCAAATCATTGTTTTAATTTAGTTTGGCGGGAATTGAATAATATTTTGCAACACAACCATGATGGTGAACGCTGCATGGTGGACTTGATCAAGCATTTGCATGGTAAAAATGATTATTTTATTACTTATACAAATTATTTCTAAAGTCAAAAGTAGCGCTTGAGTTGAAATTTCCTTCGTTGGATAATTCTTCTCACCGATCTTTAAAACAACACAGTAAATGTACAGTATTTGCTCTGTTTTGTTTGTTTAACGTCCCTTTCGAGAACTTTGTTTTTACTCATATTGAGAGGCCAACACTTGACGGTGAAGGTCTGAAATCTTAAACCAATACTCCGTACAAAGGTCATTGAGCAGGTTGGAAATCTAATCCGTGCCAACACCTTCTGCAACACAAGACCTCGGTTTCACAGGCTCATCTGAAGAATCAGTCCCAAAGTGGGATTTATTACCCGCAGCGAAAGAAAAACACCTCACTCCGCGACTCAAGAGAAAAAGCTGTAATCACTGTGTCTCTCTGACAACTGTAAATGAAATGTGAAGAAAGGAAACATCCTTTTTTTAAATACTGGACAAACATTTACTTGTCACAACTTAATATTTTAAACATCTTTATCGAATGTAGTTTCTAACTATTTAATCAGCATGTCAAGGAAAAAATAGAATGTTCCAAGGAACTCATGCATGTGTCATCTGCTTTTAACCTCGTTGCAGATGTAACTAAATCTGAGAGTGATCGGCTATTTATTTGCTACTAGCATTATTGTTCATGCGATAAAATACATGTTTAGTATGACTGCAATAGAATTTTACATTCAAATAGAAATACGAATCCCTAACCCCAAAGCTAAAATGGATTATTAAATGATTATTTATCAATTGATTAATTAGAACATGGTTTCAACAATTCTTCAAAAGTGTCTTCAGTGTGTCTTTACCGCAATTGTCAGTCTACACCATCTATTTTGGAATAACGATACCGGTGTATTTTCATCGTACTTAAATTTCAGTTTTTATGATTACTGTGTTTCATACAGTGTCGTATCAATTGTCATTAGCTCATTAACATGCATAAATGTTACTTATCAAATTTCTGTCTCTCTAATAGCTGCAGTACTGTAGCTATCCGAAAAATATATTGACAGACCGGGGAGCTACAGTGCCACCCATTGAGAAAAAATGAATATTTATTGCGCACAAAAAATGCGCTTAGTTTTGTATTAATTCTTCCACATTCTTACTTAAATAAAAAAAAATCCTTACTTTTATATCAGGTACTCTTGTAACTGATATTTATACGAAGCATTTTAGACCGAATTCTCTTGCAGACAAAAGTGGGATTATAAATAGACGAAATTTTCGATGAGCTCAATTTCACGCCAGGAGTGCTATTAACAACAATTATAAGGAAAGATTTGTAGTTGAAACAGTGAAAGAATATGTTAGGATCACACGTTTAGTAATATTTTGATGTGACAGTTTGACAAACATTTAGAAATAAAGCGAGAAACAGCGCACTTTTTTGTGCGCAATTAAGAGACCGTTTTTTCAATGGGTGGCACTGTAGCTCTCCGGTCTGTCAAAATATTTTTTTTCGGAGAGCTACAGATCTGCAGCTACCATTTTTTTTTTTTTTTTTTGGATAATTGTAGGCCAACAAACTTATAAGTCAGCAAACAAGAAATCCAGTTAAACTTATTATCGGTTTTGCAAGAATTCTCTTTAAGATTTCTGTTTTTAACTTTCTCAAAAGGAAATGCATTTAATATTTACCCTGGGTAGAGCTTTGGCACGCGTGATAGCAGTTTGGCTCGTGGTTATAATCATAAGCAGCTGAAATACAGGTAAATCTTAGTAAAATTGTATCATACATTTTAAATCAACGACATAGTTGTGCTGTTGTTAAATATATATACTTGGGTGTTACATTGTTGAGACGTTGATAAAAAGTTATGCAATTCCTCTTTGTACAGATTTAGAAAGTTAGACTTATCCCACGAAAATTTACTGCAATCAAAATTGAGACTATTTAAATGAATAATTATATCACCATATTTGGCTAACTTAATTATTATGTGTTATTAATACCGTTCATATGAGAGATAAAATCATCTAAGCATCGGGTGTTCATATTGTTCAGGCGGAGAAGATCACCCCAGACTGAAAAAGAATTATTATGGAGTAAGAATTTTAAAAGAATACATTTAACCTTGTAGAGAAAGTTTATAGTCAATATTTTGCCAATAAAGATAATTTTCAAATCCAATAAAATACGAAAAAAGAGTAATATACAACACATAAGCAGACAAAGGGTATAATTAAATGACTTTAGCCTCTTACGGTTATTTTTTTCAAGTGATGTTTAATTCATATCCATAAAAGACATGTTTCCAATAATGTTTAGATGCCTCAAGAAACTGTGAACTCACCTTTATTACGAGTCTGGCACTGTATGGTTGTACCAGTGTAATGGGAAGGTAGATTAGTGAAGTACGTGTTCATTATTTCTGAATGAAATAAAACAAATTGATTATTTTCTCTAGTTATAAAAAGAATTTTCAAAAACATTAAATGTGACAATAAATTATTCTTAAATACCTTGGAAGTTATGGTCTTGTCTACAACTATTGTCATAGGTATCTGTAAAAAACAAATGTTATTCATTAATATTTTAGAACGATCATTAAGACTGGGAGGAAAAATCCTTACAAAGAAAACTTCCCATTAGACAATTTTCGTGTATGAAGCTCAAATAATTATTTTATTAAACTTCTATATAGATAAATTTATCATTCAAGTTTGAAAACTTCAAATATTTGATAACTAAAATCTTTTTCTGCTATAAAATCTTCTCAAGTCGAATGCTTGAATTATACCAAAGGAAAGGACTTAACTCAAACTATAATATCATGTTTTCAAATATAAGCTACTAGTATTATAAAAGAAGTACATTTCTTGCCAATATGAAAAGAAGATAATATTCAGGCGACTAGGCGAAGTTGACTCTACAAATTGACTACGTCTTTTTGGAGTATATAAGCATAGTCCAGATTTTGCAAAGAAAAAACAAATCTAACCGTTCGAAACGTAAAATAAATGTACAATCACACGTTGTATTAAAGATTCTGAAAAAAAATTATCTAAATTTATTCAAATTTATGGAGGAATATTACAGTAAAGATATCGGTCTTTTATTTTAGAAAGAATATTAGGATCAACATTTCGCTATGAGAAGCTCCGATATGCATAATCGAAGATGAAAAAATAAATACACATTGTAATTTTTTTTTCAAAAAAAAAAGTGAAATCCAAATTTAAGATCAATTTAAGAATCTTTTGGTCAAGTTTAATATCCACGAAATCAGCAATTCAGTAAAAAAAAACTATTTCATGTCCTCAATGAAACTTATAACTTCAAATATATGACTTCAACACTCCAACTAATTTTAACCACGATTATTCGGCCCACGAAAATATGGGAGTTTACTATAAAAGCATTCATTGGTGGAAAAATGCCCCCCCCCCCAAGCGTATACACACTTTCAAGCGATACAAATCAATTCAATGATTGTCCTGAAATAAGAATTTTAAAAATTTTTGGTCTCGTTTCAACTTACGAGTTGTATGGTAATGGTAAAATATATGTCTATCTACACACGTACAGCTGTGCAGATTTAGACCTGAAAAGAAAAGACACGATGACGTGACAGGATGTAAAATTTTCTGAATTAAATATGGTTTGACTATTGGAGGAAGTTTCAAAAAATGTACAAATTTGAACCCTTGTTACTTAAATAAGGCATTCTTTGTATCGTTTATAAAAGTGACATCATAACCATGTGAAAGCTAGAAAGATATGAATTTACGTCTATCAGTCGTATATAGAAGTGAACTTTTGAGTTCTAAAGTGAACTATAGTTATCATTACTTACTTGCCATTTTCTTCACTAATGTTGTTGCACAAATATGATCAGTTCGTCGCAGGTAATCCAATTGTTTGAACACTAAAAGAAAGTTACGATTAGAAAAAAAACAAAAAAAAAAAATTGTCATTTTTTATTTTAACAAGTATTTCCTTTTAAGCATTTTAAAAATTGAATTGTTAAAGTCATTGAATTTCTTCAGTCTAGCCTTAAATACAAAGGTTTAAAAGCCTGATATGAAAATTGAAAATATTTATGCTTTGTTTGTTTGTTCTTTTCAATTATAGGAAATGCTTAATATTAAGTACATTATGCATCATAAAATGTTTGAAGGAAATATTTGAAACTTAAGTACCTTTGAATTTAAAAATCATGCACTTTTCTTCAAATACCTGGATATCCATAATTTTTTGTCCTAAAATATAAGTGTTAATTAATTTTAAATAAGAAATGCATAGTAGGTGTTTAATTTGCATCTCCTGAAAATTTATTTGAGATTTATTACTTTACCCTATATATTATATGATTAACCTTAGAGATGAAGTGTGAAGAAATATTGTGCGTAAATATACATTGCTTTGAGAATTCAGAGACGTTCTTCTAAGCATGTTCAATTGTTCAAAAACTCCTTATTTTCAGCACTTGAGGATCGGATTACCTTAAAGTTTGCCTCATTTATAGAAATATTTAAGATTCGATCTTAATTTACTTATAGAAAATTTTTATCAGGTACAGAATGAATCAATTATAAACAACGATTACATTAAAGAAGTATTTTTGTATTCTTCATTTCTGTGCTCCGTTTCAATATGACTGACATATCGCCAAATCGTCGTTAACATCCCCCACAACAATTGTCCTTCAGGATTTTTGTTTATTTCTTTTAAATTCATTTTGCTTATGATTACAGTTTAGTTATTTCAAAATATTTAAATAAGTTTGATATTCTAAATCTTATATGCTTTTATCTTTTCACAGAATATCACAGTACATACTAGTGATATAATTTCCTGTATGTTTTCTTAATTTATTGATATTCTTCTTTAAGTCACACATTTTCCCAACCACGAACTCTCACCGGATGAAAGTAAGTAACAATATTATGGTTTTTTTTTCATTATTTATGATATAACAACTTTAATATGCTACTCCTCCAACAAATAAGAAGTTACCAGCTGAACTCGATAACACAAATATTGAATTTACGTTTATCATCTCTGATACTGAAGCGTAACAAAAATATCAAGCAAAAAAAAACTCATTCATATATAAAAACGGTACATGTATACACTTACTATGAAATAAATTCCCCGGGAGCATTTTAAAGAGTTAGAAAAATGTATATATGAAAAATATTTAAAGTAGTGTGTATTTTTATAAAGTAAAATTTAATGAAATTAGATAAATAAAATAAAAGTTTTATTAATTTGCTTTTTTTAGAATACAAAGCTTATAAGAATGGAGAGTGTCTAAGTGAACACACGGGTATGTTTTGTTTGTTTTTGGCCTTACATCATTTACATTATGTTTGATGAAGGCAATTTTATAACGCAATGATGATGATATAGGTATCGCTAAAAAAAGCATTCATTGGTGGAAAAATGCCCCCCCCCCCAAGCGTATACACACTTTCAAGCGATACAAATCAATTCAATGATTGTCCTGAAATAAGAATTTTTAAAATTTTTGGTCTCGTTTCAACTTACGAGTTGTATGGTAATGGTAAAATATATGTCTATCTACACACGTACAGCTGTGCAGATTTAGACCTGAAAAGAAAAGACACGATGACGTGACAGGATGTAAAATTTTCTGAATTCAATATGGTTTGACTATTGGAGGAAGTTTCAAAAAATGTACAAATTTGAACCCTTGTTACTTAAATAAGGCATTCTTTGTATCGTTTATAAAAGTGACATCATAACCATGTGAAAGCTAGAAAGATATGAATTTACGTCTATCAGTCGTATATAGAAGTGATCTTTTGAGTTCTAAAGTGAACTATAGTTATCATTACTTACTTGCCATTTTCTTCACTAATGTTGTTGCACAAATATGATCAGTTCGTCGCAGGTAATCCAATTGTTTGAACACTAAAAGAAAGTTACGATTAGAAAAAAAACAAAATAGGTTTTATGCCGGTCAAAAAGTTTTCTCATTTTTAAGTGACGTTTTTCCAGTTTATTTTCAGTGCATTCACAGTGATTTAATAAATTATCTTCTACAATTGTCTAAATTTTCGGCAAATCTGTTTGAGATTCTAAAAGGAAACTTCATTACATATCAAAAACATATTATTTGAAAAAATGGAATTTATCTTGTGACCGTTTTTCATGCATTTAATTTTTTATTTACGACGAAAAGTAGTATCTTTTCATGAGGTATTCGCTTTTTGGGGAGCAGAGTTAAACCTTTTAAAGAAAAATTTTAAGCAATTTATATACTACCCGAATAAGGTGAAAGACAGTTCTCTCTTTCTGCATTGTTGAAAACATCTGAAAATATGAGAAGCAAATTTCAAGCAACAAAATGCAACGAAGAAAACCGTGTGACAGTAATTTTCTCCCAAACTTTGTTAAACACCGGATACATCCCGTAGACTATGATGAGTGAGATATAATGATCATAATCATCTATAGGATACATTCCCTGTTTAATAATTTAATGTATGCCAAAAATTACTCATTGTCAATTTCCGTGGGATATATCCAATTTGAGCATTTTATCGGAGAAAAATTCCAATGGGAGAAAAATCTCATCTGCCACTTTTTCTTCCATGGGTGAAAGATGGAATAGTTCTTAGGACTCAAAATCCCATCATTCTCTCATGGGATTCAGACTTTAAGAACTTCATATCTATTGAAAATAGACATGTTTCTGAGTTCAACATGAGAACCTGTGATACTGTTAAGAAATCTCATCAAGTGCTATTTCTACTTTTGGACATCTTAGAAATGGTTAAAAGTCTAAAAGCTGTTCTTGAAAATCTTTAAATATGAAATAATTTATGGGTTCATAGTTTCAATTTTCTGGATAAGGCACCTGGACTAGAATACTGCTTGTTATTTCATTATTGCACCGATATTTTTTCCCTTGTATCATATTGATGGAATGATGTGTGATTCCATCCTCAGGTGGATCGGCTGTTTTGACGCCGTTCTCTATAGCCTCCAGAGGTGCGCCGACTTGGGTGATCAGATCCCAGCCTGGAGCCACTTTGCTCTACATCATTGCTATTTTACTTTTATCCACGTCACTACTGACATCGCTACTCAAAGTGAATCTCCCATCTTTCAAAGCCTCTGAGCAAGTTGATTATACGTGCTCCAAGTTTGCTGGTTTACCACAGAGAACATACTTTTGATCATCTGTAAGTCCCCATATTACCAGATAAGTTGGGCAGGGAAGAATATCATAAACTGATTTCAGCTTAAAGTGAATTCTGACTTTTTTCATCTTCCAAATATCATTCAATCTCAACTTCACTTACATGTAACGTGCGTTTTCCCGTTTCACTCTACCACCTTGTCTCTTCATTTCAACTGCTTTCACAATTCTTGAATCTTCCTCCATTGCACATACATCTCTCTGGTCTTTTAAAACTGACCTTGTCTTCTCTGGTACATGGTATCTTTCGAGTGTCAGCTCAACAAATTTATGGGGAACTGTTCCATATGCATTTCCTAGATCTAGCCAGATGACTGCCAACTCCTCTTTAGACTCCTTTGTTTCCCGATTTATCTGTGCCAGTACACTTGTATGCTCAATATTATAGGGTTATTGAACTTATATTGGTGAATATTGGCACGAGTTGGCTGTTTAAATGCACGAGCTTGCGAGTGCATTTGAACAACCAACTAGTTCCAATATTCACCAATATAAGTTCAATAACTCCTTTATTATATATCTTAAACATTTCCATATAATTTATGATAATTATTCCAACTATAAACCCCTCAAATTGATGATTTTTTAGTATCGGTATTCAAATTAACGTCTGTCCTATTAGCGTTCAATATCGCATCATTCCGATGACCCTACCGAGCGATATGATTTGCTTATTTAGGTTTTAATGGGTCTAATACGTACTATATTTTAATAAATAATTTCATTTTTGTGTGAAAAATAAACACATCTTAACTAGATGCCACTTTCTTTCTTTAATTTAGCACTGAGAATTTGACCAGACGACTTTTTTGTTTACAACGGGGCGTTCGATATTGAACGCTCGTATTCGGTATGTTTCGGGCATACTCATAATTATTCGTAATACAAAGTTAGCGTTCAATAAAACGTCAAGATATTGAACGTTAAAATTCTCTAGATTTTTGGTAGTATTTTATTGGAGACTATTTATTAGCTATATAATAAATCATAATACTGTAAACATATTACATTTGGCATTGTTTTATTTTTTGCGCTTTTTGCGTAAAAGGAAAAACCGCTTATTCAAATACAACGCTAATTGTTTTTAAAACATACGCATGAATAAAAACACAAAGATATCCACTAAATCAAATCTACGCTAACTTGTTCAAAAGTCAATTTCCGCTAAATATTTTACACGCTAAATACAATACATTTACAGTACTCTGGGTACTTCTCCCTTCTGCACAATGATATCAATATACTGATTTTCAAGCATGTAGGTAGACATTCTCCTTGCTAAAATTGCAATTTCTTCCCTTCTATGTTCAGGAGTGATATTGTATTAAATTGTTTCAGTACTTCTGATTTCTCCTCTTTGGGAATAAAACAGCCTCCTGCTATGTACCAGCTATTTGCCAATCGACCTCTCCTCCGAACCACTCTTATCAGTTTCCAGAGGCGCTTTGTCAACCGTTGACAGTTATAAACTTTATACGGAACCCCATTTGATCCTGTGGATGCTTTTCTAGCTTTCTTGATAACATCTAACACTTCTTTTAGCTTTGGTGGTGATTCATCAAAGGGTTGATTTGGTTCTTCTAGATGTATTAACTGCTCACCTGACTCTTCCTCCCTATGTGGATCACTGTGCATCTCACTCAAATACGTATCAAAGTCTTCCTTCAAAGGTTTCAATGATACGGACCCTTTATTTCCTAGTAACCATGATGTTACTCGAATGGGTCAGCGGTGAATCTTGCTCTTTATCACTATTTCCTTCTTCGTCTGCTTCTGTCTGCTTTTCTTGCTATCTTGATATGTTCCCTGATGTTAGCTCGTAACAGCGATAGTGCTGGTTTCTCTTCTTTTGTAGCCTTCCTATACTGCATCCGAAGCTGCTGCTGGTCTTTTCTCATCTAAGCTTTTTCCCTCTCTCTCTCTCTCTCTCTCTCTCTCTCTCTCTCTCTCTCTCTCTCTCTCCAGATTTTCCTTCCCTCTTTTTTGTGTATTTTTCCTTTGTCCTGCACCAAACCTGTCAAGACCTACGTTGTATACAATAGATGTCATAGCTTCTATTTTCCTCTGCCTGCAAGGGCTGTGTTCAGAATTGCATTAAAACCGTTCTCAGTCACCTTTGTTGTTACAGTTTGGTCATTTTACTTTCCCTTTTTTTATATTGCTGACGGTACCCATGTTGTCTCCCATCTTGTCCTGCTATTGATTGCTGCTCTGTGACTGATTGTTGTTATGAAGCCTATCACCAGCATAAAAACCCAATCAAACACATTTTATAGTTTTTGCGTCATTTTCGTCGCCAATTTATAACAATATCAGGTAGATCGAGGGTTTGCTGACGTCACAATAGTATTTGACTTAAAAAGCTTACTGCTTTCAGGTTACCAAGAAAAAAATATCTTCAGTAGTATGCAGTAAAAAGTGAAATATATATAGTAAAGATTGTTTGGTGCATTTAAATATTTTTTGTATGCCATTAGGAATAAATGATGTTTTGATCAAGGCAGTCTTTAACATTATAAGTAGTTTTTAACGCTGATCAATATCTGTTGTGTGTACATGCCTTTCTAAAAGACTACCCGGTATTGCCTTATTGTTGATACAATACAAAAAACAGATCCACCGCAGGTGTGTCTGGCGCCTGCCCTGCAGTTTAATTTTTTGTTCACTTTTATGAATGTTGTTCTGTTTTATTTAGTCTACATACTAATCTACTTTATTTTTCTTTGTTTTACAAGCATCTCTAACTCATTATACAAGGTATCCATTTTCTTCGTGATGATGTACGCCTAAATTGGTGATATTTTTATGCGCAACAATATTGTATATATGAGTCAAGTACATGTACAGGTATAAGATTTTTAAAGTGAGAAAGAAATGGACAGTATATGATAACTTACTTATCATATTAACTCAATAATTCAATATGCTTAATGAACTATTATTTGAAAATGAAATTTCTCTTACTGATGATTTTTGTTTT
>PRKT01000226.1:131147-153047 GCA_003671525.1 Saccostrea glomerata | reverse complement strand
AGAACCACTGGGCCAGGAAAGATGAAACTCATGTGGAATCATCCTCAGGTAGTGTAGATTCAAGTTTGTTCAAAGCATCACCCCCGGGGGTAAGGTGGGGTCAAAATGGCCGATCAAAGTTTTACATAGGAATATTTAGGAAAAATCTTTAAAAATCTTCTTCTCAAGAACCACTGGACCAGGAAATATGAAACTTATGTGGCATCATCTTCAGTTAGTGTAGATTCAAGTTTGTTCAAATCATGACCCCTGGTGGCCGGTTAGGGTGGGGCCAAAATGGAGGATCTAAGTTTTCCATAGGAATATATAGGAAAAATATTTAAAAAATCTTCTTCTCAAGAACCACTGGGCCAGGAAAGATGAAACTCATGTGGAATCATCTTCAGTTAGTGTAGATTCAAGTTTGTTCAAATCATGACCCCTGGGGGGTAGGGTGGGGCCAAAATGGAGGATCAAAGTTTTCCATAGGAATATATAGGAAAAATCTTTAAAATCTTCTGCTCAAGAACCACTGGGCCAGGAAAGATGAAACTCGTGTGGAATCATCCTCAAGTAGTGTAAATTCAAGTTTGTTCAAAGCATGACCCCTGGGGGTAGGGTGGGGCCAAAATGGCCGATCAAAGTTTTACAAAAGAATATATAGGAAAATTCAATTAAAATCTTCTTATCAAGAACCACTGGGCCAGGAAAGATGAAACTCATGTGGAATCATCCTTAGGCAATGTAAATTCAAATTTGTTTAGATCATGACCCCCGGGGTAGGGTTTAGCCAAAATGGCCTATCAAAGTTTAACATAGGAATATAAAGGAAAAATCTTTAAAAATCTTCTTCTCAAGAACCACTTGGCCAGGAAAGATGAAACTCATATGGAATCAACCTCAGGTAGTTTAGACTCAAGTTTGTTCAAATCATGACCCACTGGGATAGGGTGGGGCCAAATGGCCGATCAAAGTTTTAAATAGGAATATATAGGGAAACCTTTTAAAATTTTCTTTTCAAGTACTTCTAAGCCATGCTTAGTGATATTTATAGGGAATCATCCGCAGGTATTGTAGATTCTAGTTTGTTCAAATCATAACCCCCTGGGGGTTAAAATTCAAGCCCCCTTCCGCCTCCCCGCCCTCAGTAAATTTTCAGTTCTGATCTGATATGTGCTTTTTTCTAGCCAATTGCTCAGGTGAGCGATGTGGCCCCTGGGCCTCTCGTTTTTTATAGATTCTGTTAAACATATTGACCTCATGTTTCTAAAAAAGGAAAAAAACTCTCTAAAATTACAGAAGTGCTGACTTAACAGTTCTAAAGGCTAATTTAACCTGATGTATCTGAAAAAAAAAATTCATCCTTTTATAATTATATGATGTTCTGTAATAATTGCTTGGATGTAACAATGCCTCGAATAAGAATCTTTTTTACATTGAAATAAATCAGAATTGTTTTTCATAAATTATGATAAAACAAATAAAGTCTCTGAAATTACAATCCCTAAATTACTCTATCAGTGAAAAGGAAACAATGATGATAGAAGCTTTTCTTTTTTAATCTTAAGTCTGTGTTAAAAAGATGATAGAAAAAAACTTATGGCTTGTGCATATTTGTATTCCAAATTTTGTATTATTAATTTAAAAAAAAATACATAACAAAAAAGATGTGTTTGTGAAACACTGATGCCACCGTATGGCAACATTGTGAAGATTGAACTTTTTCTTTGATACAAATTTAATATATTGGTACGCAAGGTAGGGTCTCCTAACTGGAAATACAATTGTAAAACACGAAAGCCCTATGACCATCTGTTCCCAAGTTATGGCAAGGCTAAAGTTTTTTCATAGGTACAGAAATCTTCAAAATCAAGGTCAGAGGTCTTTCCACAAAGATCACATGTTTGAAGTATGGAGACTTTTTTGTTTACAACGGGGCGTTCGATATTGAACGCTCGTATTCGGTATGTTTCGGGCATACTCATAATTATTCGTAATACAAAGTTAGCGTTCAATAAAACGTCAAGATATTGAACGTTAAAATTCTCTAGATTTTTGGTAGTATTTTATTGGAGACTATTTATTAGCTATATAATAAATCATAATACTGTAAACATATTACATTTGGCATTGTTTTATTTTTTGCGCTTTTTGCGTAAAAGGAAAAACCGCTTATTCAAATACAACGCTAATTGTTTTTAAAACATACGCATGAATAAAAACACAAAGATATCCACTAAATCAAATCTACGCTAACTTGTTCAAAAGTCAATTTCCGCTAAATATTTTACACGCTAAATACAATACATTTACAGTACTCTGGGTACTTCTCCCTTCTGCACAATGATATCAATATACTGATTTTCAAGCATGTAGGTAGACATTCTCCTTGCTAAAATTGCAATTTCTTCCCTTCTATGTTCAGGAGTGATATTGTATTAAATTGTTTCAGTACTTCTGATTTCTCCTCTTTGGGAATAAAACAGCCTCCTGCTATGTACCAGCTATTTGCCAATCGACCTCTCCTCCGAACCACTCTTATCAGTTTCAAGAGGCGCTTTGTCAACCGTTGACAGTTATAAACTTTATACGGAACCCCATTTGATCCTGTGGATGCTTTTCTAGCTTTCTTGATAACATCTAACACTTCTTTTAGCTTTGGTGGTGATTCATCAAAGGGTTGATTTGGTTCTTCTTGATGTATTAACTGCTCACCTGACTCTTCCTCCCTATGTGGATCACTGTGCATCTCACTCAAATACGTATCAAAGTCTTCCTTCAAAGGTTTCAATGATACAGACCCCTTATTTCCTAGTAACCATGATGTTACTCGAATGGGTCAGCGGTGAATCTTGCTCTTTATCACTATTTCCTTCTTCGTCTGCTTCTGTCTGCTTTTCTTGCTATCTTGATATGTTCCCTGATGTTAGCTCGTAACAGCGATAGTGCTGGTTTCTCTTCTTTTGTAGCCTTCCTATACTGCATCCGAAGCTGCTGCTGGTCTTTTCTCATCTAAGCTTTTTCCCTCTCTCTCTCTCTCTCTCTCTCTCTCTCTCTCTCTCTCTCTCTCTCTCCAGATTTTCCTTCCCTCTTTTTTGTGTATTTTTCCTTTGTCCTGCACCAAACCTGTCAAGACCTACGTTGTATACAATAGATGTCATAGCTTCTATTTTCCTCTGCCTGCAAGGGCTGTGTTCAGAATTGCATTAAAACCGTTCTCAGTCACCTTTGTTGTTACAGTTTGGTCATTTTACTTTCCCTTTTTTTATATTGCTGACGGTACCCATGTTGTCTCCCATCTTGTCCTGCTATTGATTGCTGCTCTGTGACTGATTGTTGTTATGAAGCCTATCACCAGCATAAAAACCCAATCAAACACATTTTATAGTTTTTGCGTCATTTTCGTCGCCAATTTATAACAATATCAGGTAGATCGAGGGTTTGCTGACGTCACAATAGTATTTGACTTAAAAAGCTTACTGCTTTCAGGTTACCAAGAAAAAAATATCTTCAGTAGTATGCAGTAAAAAGTGAAATATATATAGTAAAGATTGTTTGGTGCATTTAAATATTTTTTGTATGCCATTAGGAATAAATGATGTTTTGATCAAGGCAGTCTTTAACATTATAAGTAGTTTTTAACGCTGATCAATATCTGTTGTGTGTACATGCCTTTCTAAAAGACTACCCGGTATTGCCTTATTGTTGATACAATACAAAAAACAGATCCACCGCAGGTGTGTCTGGCGCCTGCCCTGCAGTTTAATTTTTTGTTCACTTTTATGAATGTTGTTCTGTTTTATTTAGTCTACATACTAATCTACTTTATTTTTCTTTGTTTTACAAGCATCTCTAACTCATTATACAAGGTATCCATTTTCTTCGTGATGATGTACGCCTAAATTGGTGATATTTTTATGCGCAACAATATTGTATATATGAGTCAAGTACATGTACAGGTATAAGATTTTTAAAGTGAGAAAGAAATGGACAGTATATGATAACTTACTTATCATATTAACTCAATAATTCAATATGCTTAATGAACTATTATTTGAAAATGAAATTTCTCTTACTGATGATTTTTGTTTTTCTTTGTTGGGGAGTGGGGCGTGGGTAAACTAGATAACTATCAACAGGAGAGACGTTAATGACCAAGGTAATATCACCAAATAAAATATCACCAAATAAAGTATGTACGTCCTTTAAATGGTCATCTATAGACTTAGACCCTTTTATTATTGACAATCAATAGCGATTCGGCTTACAATTGCAATTTTTGTGTTGTGTGGGAGTGATAAAGTATCATTTTACATTTTTAATATTGAGATCTATTTCGACTTCTTTTATGATTATTAACTCATAAGTATTCATTTCTGTATCACTATATTTTACAATATCTAAATAAATTTATTGTACAAGGTTTTTCTTGCTGAAAAACTCACTTTTTTCAAAAAGATTAAAAGGGTACTAATATGTGTTACTTTACTGCCTAAACATAGAATGTGATCGGGCACTGTTTGGCGAAACAGTCCACGTTTCCATCGGACACACTCCCCACAGTTCTGGTGGATCAGGGGTTATACCTTCTGTCCATACGACTGCATCACATGTAGATCAACATAATTTATGCCTCCATAATCACACATCCTACAGAGGTTAGTATCAGTTTATTTACATTGAACCAAACTTTTAAGTGTTCACCTCACATTTATTAAGTTTTAAAGCACAAATGCATACAATAAATTATTTCTTAATTCATGGTTAATGTTGCATATTTCAGTACGATATTGCGTAAATTTCATGTAAATGTCTCGTCAGAATTTTAAGCAAAGTGTCAAGAACATTACGAACCGTCAAAACGAAAATTCACATAAAATCTATGAAGTAAGACCACCACTCGTTCTAATTACTGCAAGACATCCTCTTCTCATGGATGCCATTTACCCTTGAATAAGAGTTTGACCCATCTGCAGCCACACCTTCTGCTTGAATCTTTCTAAGCCGAGTTTGTGTGGAAGGGGCGGGGGCTTTGACAATCCTTATAAAAATTCCAAATGTGTTCAATGGTATTCAGATACGGGATTTGGCAGTTCATCACACAGATATCTTTTGGTCAACATCCTTGGACGTTTAGTACGTAGGCGTACCGCTTTAAGGGTGATTCAGACTAATTGAGATGATATTGGACTGCTTTGTGCACCAATATCTCATCATTTTCTTACCATTGAAGTTGTGTTTTTCAATGAATCTAAAATTGTTTCGAGACAAAATAGCAAGCTTTTAACCTGATTGTGACGCTAAACCTTGGTCCCAGACGAAGATCCAGATTACTTCCGGTTTGGTTAAATTTTGTCCAAAGTTTTGAGGGTAGATCACAGGTTTACCGTCTGCCTGAAAACGTAGGCTAAAAATTTATCAGCTAAATCCTCTCGTTTTAAATTTTTTCTTTCTGATTTTTTTGTTGTTGAGATTCGTCTGCGTTGTTAAATTGTAATCGTAATTCAAAAGCGCTAATGTTGCTGAGAACATGTTACGCTTTTTTCAATGAAATATATTGTAAAATACCCATTTTCTGTCGGTATACATATATATACGATATATAGAATACTATAGAAAGCGTACAGTATACTATAGAAAACAGGCAGTAATACTATAGAAAATATTACTACTATATGCTCGTGTCCCCTCAATTAAAACGCTTGATACCCCTCCTTTTTTATGCTTGTCAAGGAATTTTTGAATAAATCATTTCATACTACGTCAAGAATGTCTTTGGCAGTGCAAAACCATGTGACCATAATATACAAAACATCATTACCATTCTATTTTCTATTTCTAATTGAAATTGAACTTGCTTATTATTATCTAGAGAGGCGGACCATGGGACTTGGAATCCTGATATTTACCATCTTGATTCTATACATATCACGTAGGTGTTTAAGTTATTTCAAATTCACAAATATAATCATATTCCATAATATTTCCACCACTCCTTCAGTACTTTCACATGTTAAAAGAGCAAAATTTAATAAAAAGATAAAAATACTACAATGGTATTAACTTTCTGTAATGTTAAAACACGACGTACCATACACTTAAGGCAAATTTGTTCATTACACTTTTAAAAAGTATACAACTTCATGTAAGTATTGTAAAGTCGCAGCTAGGTCATGATTTCTAAGGAAAATGAGAAACAAGAGTCCATGAAATATAGTATAACCACCTTAAATATAGTCGTTTAAGCAAGTTAATTTCAACATTGATTGGGCAAAAGTTTATCAAAGTGTCACGTGTCCAAGCTTGTTCAGCGGCCTGTTTCAGATGTGAACAATACGTTACTGACCTAATTTTTTTACCAGTTGATATTTCTTTAATTTGCCGTCTTTCATTTTTAGAGGCCGAATGCTGCTTCGATGACATGCGTCCTTATGTCGACATTAGATGTTATGTACAGGGGGGTTTACTCCGGCCATGTTCAACTGGGACATATCTAAATCTTAATACATGTGTTTTCGAACGCATACCAAGCCATACTGTCATAGATCACAGGCGAGGTGAATATGATTCAAAACAATGTATTTAAAGTGAAGATATGCATTATACCATAGAGCTTATGACCGATTTAACTCTTAAGCACAATTTATTTGATTTCTTTGATGCTTTATCGACTTCACAGGAAACCATATCGATGTGCTATTTTCTGAAGTCGATATATCTACGAGGGATGTTCAATTAATAATGTCCTCGGTGCTCAGAAAGAAGCAAATGATGCTTTTCAATGATTAAGTCTTCATAATTTTACTAATTGATCTCTTTTAATTCAAACACATGTCTGCAACATCTTTTATCCAATTTATGATTGTTTTTAGAACTCATTTTTTGGTATGACCCTTAGTGTACTGGAAAATGGCAGATCCAATGATTTCCTAAACTTGTTTTTTCCTTCAAAAAGGTATTTTTCAGGTTTGGAAATAGAAACAAGTCAAAAGGTCAACGTCTGGCAAATATTGTTAATGCGAAAAAACATTAACTTTCTGATTATCCCAAAAACCGTTTTACTCTTCAGGAAATGCAATATGCATTTAGTCGACTCGATATAATATACTGTCCCAGTGAACTTAATTTAATAAATTACACCACAGAGTATGTCACATATGATTCATATTTGGATGTTTTCTGACTATTTATCGACAATAATTACAAACTGACTCCAAACGAGAAGATAAGTAATTATTTCTTAATAACATTTTTTTATGACATTAAATAAAACGGTCTCTTTAATTTCATAATTATAAATAAAAATTGATTTTTATTGCTTGCAGGCTTTACAATATGTTATTATTTTTCCCCTTTCTTCTTAGAAGAAGGGAATGGAATCAGCCGAGGTTTTCCGAAAGCTCTCAGCCAGTCAAAGTTTTCGGAGATGACCGAGCGACAACCGTGGTAGTAAAAAGCTAATGTAGAAAAACAAAATCAGGAAATTCAAAAGTATTATACGGTCTGATAGGTGTAGATCAGTTTACTGTATAAGATTGTTGCTAAAGACGGTAAGCTTTTTTAAAAAGCTCTACTTGTGTAGCAATATATTTCCACTCTCACCTGCTTATGGTATTTATAATTCCCATTTTCGCTTCTCAAGAGCTTTCTTTGAGTATGATCAGTTTTAAAGCGAGGCTTGCTATTCACTATAAGTTGATGATACAGGGATTTTGCAACCTCGTTCTATATTACTATTTCGTAAATTCTACGGTTGTTATAATAACCTTAATGTAAATATAACCTAATCATGGAGTCGAATTACGACTGACGTGCTTCATACATAGCGCAATGTTTTATAATTAATTGACAATAGATTGTATCTGATTAATACATGAGCGACATGACTGGTCAACAGGGCATGTTTGCTCCTTCTAGGCACCTGATTCCACCTCTGGGATTTCCAAAGGTCCTTGATTCATGTGCTTTTCAAAAAATGTTTTATAGATTTTTTTTTAATTGATCATCTTCACCTTCTATATAATAAAATGAACTTTTTAAATTTTAAGATATATTTGAAAAGAGGTAAATATTTAAAAATTAAACATTCAACATTTATCGGGTGGATAGTTGCGAACTCCCTTGGGCAGCAGTCGATTTTTTGCTTTCGAAAAAAGTCACATTGCATTAAATTTTCTCGTGATGCAAAAGGATGATTCATTAAGCAAAGCCAATTCTTTGATAATTGATAACAATTTATCACAGCACTTAAAATATCCTTAAAGCAATTAACTTGAATAGTAAATCTTCTTGACATGCCGATATTTCTATGTTGGTGAAAACAACACATGCTATAAAAAGGCATACAAAAAGGGACAATGTATTATTGTAATAAATAGGTACCGTCAATCGATTTAATAATATAACTGTTGATTTATTACAATGAAGAGCCTCATTTAAATCAAATTGATATATCGGTACAGTGTATTAATCAGTACCTCAAAGCAACATTGATTTATTGCTAACAATGTTTAAGGGATTTTTGACAGCTAAAACAACATAAAATGCAACAATTTTAATGAGGAAATTGACTTTGCGAAAGATCGTTATTAAGCTATTGATGATTTTATTATCTACGAAATTCAAAAGTAAGGTACATGTACGTACTGTCTGGGCGCTTTTCTAAAGTGTCCAATATGAACTGAAGATAAGGACACAAAGAAATATGGAGACACAACTTTGTAGCTGTACTTAACTCCCTTCAATGATCCAGAAAGCTTCCTCAAGGTTCATGAATATATAGCAATTGTGTGTTATCTTCTTATCAACAAGATTTTACGATTTTTGGAAACCAATGCATTTTGTTCTTTAAAAAACTGTGGTGCTTAATTCTTGTGTACGTTGCAATTGGTGACTTAAATGTAGGAAAGTTTACTTTTAGAAAATGTTCGATTTCATAATATGGAACCAATAATTCTATAAAGAATTATTTACCTTCATGCCAAAATGGAACGTGATATTTTTAGATAAAGAATTACGTGAGATACGTGCCTCTACTATTGTAAGGACAAGTTGTTAACCTTCAAAAAAAACCGCGTCTCGTAGATTATATAGCTAGGCGTGTGTTTCTAAAAGAATACTTTTAACGACTCTAGTGTAAATTGAATGTTATATTTTTAAATACAAAATATGTTTTGTTTTATCTTAAAACTAATTAATTTTCTTAATATTAGAGGTTAAGGAGATGATGAAGTATTATTTAATGAAAAACAGGTGCCAGTTATACATCAGATGTAGCTTTGATCTTTTACAAAAGAAGTGAAAAGGGTGGCATCTTCACTGCATAGTATATATGGCATGAGTAAAAATATAAGGCAAGAGATGCTCCTTTTCATTCATATTTCATGTGTTACCACGAACAATGGCGTCAGACTAAGAATGGGTCAGTAGTGTCAATTTCAACCTCAGCAAATATTATGTTATAAAGCACGAGAAAAGTTATCATGGACTGTCTATAGCATTATGTTATCAGGAAAACGTTTGAACTTTTAAGATGATAAGGAATACGGACGGATCAGCCCGACAAAATGAGACATCTCACCTTAAATTCAGGGCAATTAAAATATAAACAATACTGGATTTAATAATTCAAAATTATTCGTTTTGATTATCAACATTAAATAAAATGTGCACATAACTGCGAGTTTCTAGCAACTTTATCTACATATAATTATGTATCGAGAAAATAAACAGAGTCAAAATTTTTTTTACTACATATAATTATGTACCGAGAAAAAAAAACTTTCAACATTCTCAATACACCATATACATGAATAGTACAGGTGTGACTGATCATCGAAGGAATGCTTTCTCCTCCATGGCACCTGATCGCGCCTCTGATGATTCCCAATTTGTATTTTTTCAAGGAATGTTAGGTCGATTACTATTTGTTGTCTTCAAATTGCGTTCTCTTTCGTTTCTCATTTCGTTAAAACGTTGATACATCCTGAGAGAGGGACTGGTGTTGTTTTCACTGTTAATAAACATGGACAAAGTCAATTGTTATGCCCCCGTTTTTTAAAGATTTTGGGACACCTTTATGATCTATCTCCCGTCTCTTTATTTTGTCCGCAAACCTGTAACTTTTGAAGATTTGCATATTTGAATGGGAATTTCTTTAACTGAATACTTAATTTTGGTACAAATTTCTTTTACCTCTTAATCTTGGGGTATAATCCATTTTTTTTCTAATTGCAATCTTGACCAACTTAAAAGCAACTGAAGTTAAGGTTTCAATATGTGATATGTGTTCCATGTGATGAGAACTAACCTAAGGTGAACTGTGTGATAAGACCTATCTTTGGGAATCAACAAATCTGACCTCTTAATGATAACCTTGGAGTTTGACATACACTTGAAACATTGTAACTATGGCCATGCGTTTTGAATGGTAAATGCTAGGATTTTCACGTTCACATTGTAACTTCTTGTGATAAATCACCCTTTGGGTGCCAACATTTTGAATCTCTTCACATTTGATTGGGATTTGATTGTATTTGAGAAACTTAAA
Source organism: Saccostrea glomerata (assembly GCA_003671525.1). Classification (NCBI taxonomy): domain Eukaryota; kingdom Metazoa; phylum Mollusca; class Bivalvia; order Ostreida; family Ostreidae; genus Saccostrea; species Saccostrea glomerata. The sequence goes on along the minus strand of PRKT01000226.1, from coordinate 142,519 downwards.
CCTTCGCCAAGAGCTACCATATACGGTAACCCCCCGTTCACACATAGACGCCGCTTCTACCACGATCAAAGTGTGGTCAAAAGCGTGGCCGATCGTGACAAATCGCAGGAGGAACGTCGTGGGGTCGTAAGAAGCGTAGTATGATCGCAGTAGAGTCTTCATGATCGGAGAGCTCTACGCTCTCACCACGCTTATTTTGGACATGTTCAAAACAAGCGTAGCGGGATCGTGGCCAACAAGAATCGGGATGAAGTCGTAAAAAGAGCGTAGTAGAAGCGCCGTAATCGTACAAACAGCGCGGAAGCATCGTTGAGAGATCTTCATGATCGTAGTAAAAGCGCCGTGAGAGCGTAGGAACTTACCAAGCACGCTCATACAACGCTCCCTCTACGTTCGTACTACGTTCCCACTACGATCTCTCTACGTGCCTGAAGATCCTACGAAGACCTACAATGACCTTACGCCGATCATATCACGACCTATCAGACAAGAGTTTGTTCTTATACCGCTGATATTTGACCAATCATCATCTGTTAACTACATGTAAAGGGTGACACTATACTTGATGATCATTTACAATTGAGCATTTTCACATCTTGTTACAGTTATAATAATTGAAAATGCCCTAAACCATGTGGTAAAGGCCGGAAAAAAAAACTGCGGTCGCAAAATATGTATCATCGCTAAAATTGTACTACAAAAATCTGCAGTTTCAAGATATATTTACATCATCACCAAAATCGTACTAGAAGCGTAATGCAATCGTAATATGATCGGCACCACCGTAGCGACATCGCGGTACAGTCATCTAGGTCTGTGTAGCGTCGTAGTATGGTCTTCAATGTCGTAGTGGCAGCGTAGCGTAAACGCACTAAACACGGCTGCTTGTCGGCAACGGTCTGCGTAACATCGTAGTAGAAGCTTGTTAGCAGCGCGTTTGACGTAGGGACATCGTAATACGGTCGTAACGAAGACCATTATTTGCCAAATTGTTCTATTTTGACGCCGATCGGATGCGATCTGCCCCGATCCAAAAAAATTTCAGATCGTGGCTTGATCGGGATGATCGCCGTAGAGTCGCAGCTCTGTGTGAACGGGGGGTTAAAACTGTGTTTCACATACATTACTACGTACGAAGTAATTTTCCCTTAACATTTTTGTATGTCCTTTATAATTGCAAAACAGATAGATACATAGGACATCTGTCATTGTTAAGGTCAAGATCTAGTAAATGTCTTCAGACTAACTTTTGGTGCAAGAACCATTATGGCGTCTTAATCACTTTCAATATACTTTCTTTTTTCCCGCACTTAAAAGAATTTATAGAATAATGAAGAAAATAAAGTTTCGTCATGGAATTCAATTTAAAATCATTTGAAAAGTAGTCCTGATACCTATATTAAATTAACATTAAGTAGGCCCGAGATTAGTTCTTTCTTTCACAGAATGGATAATTTGAGGCCTTTCTCCTACTTAAAACATGATTCTCTTTGTTCTGAAAATTTACGATGAATGTGCAAAACAGGTAGCACACATACTATAACTTCATTGTTTACGGAATGGACAGTTACAGGTAAGCTTTGTTGAATAACCATTGTGTTTCCAGTTGCATATAACAAGGTCTTTGTCTAAAGAATAGACAGTTACGGGTGGATTTTAGGGGAAATGCTATTTTTTATATAAGAATGCAACTCCTCAAAATCAGTTTATATTTTGCGTTGTAAGGGCAAACATGTTTTCCTCCGATGGAGAGAATATATGACAGAAATTAAATCGAATTGAAACCAAAATATGCACATAACCAGTGATACTTTGATCTGGAAACACAGAGAATAGTAAGCGTAAAAGAAAACTTTATCCAAACTTTGATCCCTTCTAAACTTCGACGACAAGTACAGATATTTCGAATTCAAACCGGAGTCCAAGAACATATAAATTACTGTTTTCTGAAAAACTGCTGGCAACCTGGATACATATTCTCTGTCTGATATGGAAAAAAAACTCCCATTTTTAGGACTTCTTTTCTTAATTTTTCATTGGAAATGATAGTTTAAAGTATGATTTTTCATCTTGTTCAACTACAAAGTATGCCCCGAAACACCTTATTTGACCAAGCTCAGCATCAATTAAGAAATAAAGTTCTTATCTGATATGTCTGTAGGCACCTTTCATTTACTAGATCTTGACCTTCATATCATTTATTGAAATAATGAAAGGAAAAAATCCTCATTCTGAATAATCTAACAGATACGATGTCTACAATTTTTTTTAACGTTTTAATTAGTACATGTAACTTGCATATTGTTTAAATAAATGAAAAAAAGACAACATACAGCATATTATCAAAATATTTAAAAAAAAAGAAATTATAGTGTTGCTCACTTCAAATGCAATGCCACCAGGTGGTCTTCTGGTTCACTTTTTTCTGTTAAGTGCATTAAAAGATTTCCATTTCAGACGGATTTAATATGTATAGAGCAGGAATGGAAAATTATGTCCTTCCTATTTAAAGTTGATTTTTTTTCTTTTATCAAAAACATTTGTTTTTATAAAGGTAATGGAAATTTGACAACAATTTTATTTTCATTAAGTTTCACAAATGTTTACATCATGTCAATACATTCTTGAGAAGAAGTCGAAAATGCAAAACGTTTACAGACGGACGGATGACGGACCAAATGTGATCAGAAAAGCTCACGTTAGCCCTCTGCTCGGGTGAGCTAAAAAGAATCTTTTTTCTAAGAACTTCTAAGAGATCATTTGTGAATATATATTCTTTCTTTGCAAGAGCACAAATTGTAATATATACTTTCTTGGCAAAGGCCCAAATGATTATTTATACTTTCTTTGCGAATAATTGCAAAATTCCATAATATAATTTAGACTTTCTAAGCAAAAGCTCAAATTGTAATACTTAGTTTTTTTTGCAAAAGTCCAAATTGTAACATATACTTCTTTTGCACAAGACTTTTTTTTTGGAAAATTGGGATTATTAGAACGTATGAATTCCCGACCTTCACCTTCTATTTTGTGAGAGAATGCATTTTCATTCATTTCAAAGACCTGCATATTTTATTTCAGCAGAAACAACAGAACTACACTCTATATTCCAATATATTTTCTAAGACAATCTCTATCATCACAACAGTAGATTTCTGAGTTGTGTAAAAATGTAGTCATGAAGTGACAGTCTTGGCTCTGTAATGAAATTACAAGTTTGTTTATATCAATTTTCGCAAATTTTTTACTACATAACACACTTACGAAACTTACATAACTCATAAATAATATAATTTAACAACGGCTGTTAAGCAAAGAGTAACTTACTGGAATACAATGTACAGTGAATTGAAATCCGTGGCCCGTTGCAGCCCTCTCCATGCATGATTCTGATGCTGAGCAGGTCTGGTTCCAAATTCAGTTTAGGTTTTCATCGCAAGAGGGACAAGGCTTACCTAATCAGAGAGGGGCACATGTTTTATTTTTTGATTATTTGCGTTTAATTCCTCCAACTAAACAATAACTGTATTATGCAGCATAAATGCAGTTAATTGATAAGTGCCTGGTACATTAGTGGTAGCTGAATTTGTAGTTATTGATGTTATGGTTGTTGCTAAAACCAACAGGTTAATAATACTCAGTACTCAGTGTCTTCATATCTTAAATCAAAGAACTAGACACAAATGATGTTATTCGCCCGAATTGATAGATTGGGGGCGCATTTTGTTTCTGTTCCGTCTGCCTGTTTGTTTGTCTGTTTGTTTGCCTGTTTGTCTGTCAACTTTAACCTTCGCCATAACCTTTTAACCATGAAATATAGGGACTTCATATTTAGTGTGCATACTCCACTAATTAGTTAAGCTCTTTCAAATGACATCAAGATCAATAATCTTGTGACCTTGACTGTGATCTCTATGCTAAAAAGAGTTTTTCGAACCTTCGCTATAACTTTTGAACCATGAAAGTTAAATCTTTACATCCAGATTGTAGGGCTGATGTAACTCCAAGTGTAATGTAACTCTTAGACTGAGTGTAGAGTCTTCTCTTGGTAATTTGTGTAATGTTTTGAATGTTGTAGTTAATGTAGATCTTAATATATATATGTTTCGATAATACTCGAACCAGATAAGGTAGATATGCTATGATAATATACATTTGTAGATGATGTACATGTAGATTCTGGTTCTGTTTGGATAGATTTCTCCATCATATTCAGCAAGTAATTTACTACTTTGTTTAAGGTTTTTTCATCCAACTGTTTGAGAATGAGGTACATGGCTGCTTCCGATTGCGTATGTAATTTCAGCAAATTCTGTTCATTAATGTGCAGGTGTATTGGTTAACAAATTCAGTTGACATTCGGAGCTGCAATATCAAATCTAATGTGTAGTTTCGAACAAGTTGTGCAAATCTTGTTTAATTGCAGACAGGAGCCTCTGCTTTCACTTATTTATCTATTGTACATGTACAGACAATAGATTCTGTTAAGTTACTGAGGCATTTTGAAGACATCTGATTTTGCCATATGTTGTTGCACAGTTGTTGCGAATTTAATTTGTTGCAGACATTTGTTCTGCATGTAATAAATGTTCTATTTCAGCAATTTTTGACACAGTTTGTGTACTTGAATATTTAAAGTTAGGCTAGGTATGGGGTTAAAGCTCGAAGCTGAGTTTTAGCCAGGCGCCCGTTTACTGATATTCAAATATTTGCAAAAGTAACCTGGAATTGCAAACAGGAGGTTGTTGCAATTGCAAATTTCTTTTAAACTACCACTAATGGAAGAGTAGCATTTAGGCGTCACTAGTGGCGGTGGCTAAATTTGCACTTAGCTAGGTGGCGCAGTTTTTCAGTCGCACCAGTATCGCTAGGGGTACTGTGGGATTATTTTATGAGTGAACATAATCAATTTGTAGAAATTTTCAGCTAACGAATTGTTGATAATTTTGTCATCATCTGTCTGTTTATCAGTTGAACATCTGATCCCAGGGTTTAGCTGTTAACAGTTCATTAATTAATGCAGCCATGGCCTATTCTGTCAACGAGCAAGTTAAATCATATTGCATGAATTTGTCTATTTGTTAATGTTGTTTGCCTGTATTAAATTTTATAAGTAAAATTTGGTGTTTGGCTTCTCTGATTATTACCCTAATATTACATATAAATTTCACTAGTGCAAAGGCACTGCAGAACATTCAGTTGATTGACCTATTTCAACGAACAAAACTTTATGATTTAGAAACCCGATTGTCTTAATTCTAAACGATTAAAATAAAAAGAAAATAGAAGAAAACGTTCGTCGTGTGATTGCTTATAAAACATCCGGACTATTTATGAATCAGTTTTAAGTTGTTGGCGTTGAAGTGGTAATTGTGGGATAATTATTTGTTGGTGTTTCTGTTGATACAATGATTGTTGTTTGTTTACTTGTGATTGAAGTTACGGTTGTTGTTGTTGAAGTTATTGTTGTTGTCGATGGTGGGTTTGTTGTCGTGGATTGAGTGGTGGTTATTGTTGTTATTGAAGGTAATGGGGTTGTTGTTGTGTATGTAATCATCGAAATAGTTGTTGTGGAAGGTTGTGTTGTAGCCGTTGTTGTCTTTGTAGTCGTAGAAACTTGTAAGCAAAGGTTATATGTATTTTATTATCATAAGAATTTTTTTCATTCAGTAAAAATATCTTCTTTAAAATCCCTTCCGAAGAATAAATTATATTTAGCAGCTTTCAGTCTCCTAAAGAAGTTTCATATGACATTAAAACTCTTTTCTATAACAATTCTATGGGATAAAAATTAATTTAAAAAAACATATATGTATATTTGGTACTTAAATAGGGTATTTTTTGTAATTATAAAAATGAACAAGAGGCCCATGGGCCTTATAGGTCACCTGAGCATCATGAAACAACTTTCCAATGATTGAATTTGGTTTTTGTTTTTAACTAGAAGCCTTGGTATTCACAATTTTGAAAGAGGTGTCATTGCTTACCGTATTTATTCACTTAGCAATTGCTTAGGTTGGTACTTTATACCCATATGCAGGGTAGGGGAACAAAAAATGCATTTCAACAAATCAGTAATATTCAGCATTAATAAGTAGGCCCCTAACCCACATGAACCTCTGTCCCTATGTCCACACAAGTAAACCCCCTCTATGGAACCCCCGTCCCAGGGACCTTGAAATTCACAATTCTGAAAGAAGGGTCCTTGCTCATCAAAGCTATATTGTGAGTTAATCTGCTTAATACCTAGGAGCAAAGAAAAAGTGTTTCAAACATTAAATGCATTTTCAATATATAATTAAAAGAGCCCAACCCTTACACCAGAACCCCGACCACTGGGCCATAAATTTCACAATTTTGTAAGAAGCATTCTTGCTCATCATAACTATGTGCTTAGTTAGTTTATTTAATACCCAGGAGCAGAGAAGATTTTCAAAGAATTTCTGCATTTTCTTTATAAAATCAATAGAGCCCCACCCTAAGAACAGTACCGCTGACCCCGGAGCTATAAAGTTCACAATTTTGGAAGAGGCATTGTTGCTCATCATAACTATGTGCTTAGTTAGTTTCTTTAATACCCAGGAAAAGAGGAGAAAACTTTCAAAGAAATAATGCATTTTCACTATATAATCTATATAGCCCCGCCTTAGCACCAGAACCCCTGACCCCGGGACCCTGAATTTCAAAATTTTGGTAGAGGACTCAATGCCCATTAGATTAATGCTAACAGTTTGACTGCTTCATGTCCAGGAGTAAGAAGATTTTTAAAAATTGCATTAATTTCAGTGGTTTTGTCCTCACCCCTCAGGCCCGGGGGGGGGGGGGGAGCAGGAACCATATGAACTCATAAATTTTGATTCCCTTTACTAATAGATGATTTATGCCAAATTTGGTGGAAATTGGTTGAGTGGTTGCAGAGAAGAAGCTGAAAATGGTCAAATGTTAACACACGACGCACGCACACGAAAAAAAAACCAAATAGCAATAGGTCACCTAATTTTGACAAGTATCCCTTTTTCTTGAAAAAAATTTCATACGCAGCTTCTACTAATACCAAAAGAATTCATTTAAACGAAAATTGAATTTCCCTAAAATTAACGGAAGTTTAAATAGATACTTAACCGGCGTGGCAAGAACACGGATCCCCTTGATGGAATACAGAAACTGTTGCGGTATGAAAAATAAAAAAAAAAAGCAATGGATTATTATTTCAAAGGCAATAACAAATTTTACGAGATGTCTGGACTGAAAATAATAATAACGATGCCTTATGATTTAACACAAAGAGCTTTTAAATTCTAAAACAATTAAAACTAGAGGTACTGTGAGCAATGAGCTCACTAAATTATACTCCCCGCCTCTCATAATGTTCATGTGTTGCTATATATTGTTTTACGGTAATGTGTAAAAAGGAATAACTCGTCCTATCAAATGTTATCCAGAAGCGTCATACATGTAGGTAAACGTATAATGGCAATGTCCATATTTTGCTTTAGGAAACTTAAAATACGTGTCGAATGAAAAAGTAAAATAGGAGGTGCACAATGGCAATATGTAATAAAGATTCTGTGAAAGTTTCATTTAATTTCACTCAGTAGTATAAGAGGAGTTGCGGATAAGAGAAAAAGCGTAACAGACGGACGGACAGACGGAAATACCGATTACTATATACCCTCCCACTTTTCAAGCTGGGGGTATAATTAATTAAATAATATCTCATTTATGTATTTGTTGTCTAGTGACAGGTTGATCAACTAGTTTAATACTGAATTTGTGCAGGATATCCAAATATATTTATTATCGATCAATAAGGGTTTGATCAGGAAGAGTTTATCAGACTCTACACCCAATGGACTTTCTAATATATATTGATGAAATATATGACGAAATATGAGAAGACAAATAAAACTAGAGGTACTGTGAGCGATGAGCTCACTAAATGATACCCCCCGCCTTCCATAAAGTCGATGTGTTGCTATATATTGTTTTACGGTAATGTGTAAAGAGGAATAACTCGTCCTATCAAATGTTATCTAGAAGCTTCTATCATGTGACGTCATAGGTAAACAAATAATGGCAATGTCCATGTTTTGCTATGGGAAACCTTAAATACGTGTCGAATAAAAAAGTAAAATAGGAGGTGCACAATGGCAATATGTAATAAAGATTCTGTGAAAGTTTCATTAAATTTCACTCAGTAGTATAAGAGGAGTTGCGGATAAGAGATAAAGCGTAACAGACGGACGGACGGACGGAAATCCCGATTACTATATACCCTCCCGCTTTTCAAGCGGGTATATTATTAGTTACATAGTCTTTTAGTGACAGGGTATGGGATGATACCTGGTTCCGCCTCGCCAGGTATGAAATTTACTAACCAGGTATCATCCCATACCCTGTCACTAAAAGACTGTGTAACGAATTTACCCCACCGATGAAACATTTACGTTTTGTCTGTAGTTTTCAAATGGTTTTCTTTGCTAAATGCTTCATCACGCTTATACTGTGCCTGTTAAGACGTCACGTTTGTGTTTGTGACGTAATACATCGACCGCGGGTATAGATTCACAACTGACCGGGTATGGATTTACAACTGACCGGGTATAAGTAATCCACCGTCTTCACGTGACAGACTTCCACCAATCGTAAGCCAGGATTTCACGGAAAAATCGACAGAGGTGGGGTAAAATAAATTTGCTGACTAATTTGATAGAATTATACTTTTTTTAAAAATTCATCCCTTTAACAAATCAAAATCTATTCTTATCAAACCAATAAGCAGTTGAAATTACAAGTACAAGCAGAACTTTCGACAATTTGAAATTGTTAGAATGATGCCCATTTATTTAAGCTCATACCTTAAACAATCAAATTTGCCCTAAGCAAACAAATAAGCAGTTGGGTTTACAAACACATTAAGATTTTTCGACATTTTCCTTCAAAAAGAGAAAATAATATTGATATAAAGAACATCCCAAACCACTTAATTGGATAATAATGTAGAAATAGACATCACCCCAACAAACTGTATCAACTGGAGAGGTATCACTTGACTATCTATACCAAGCAAGAACTAAATAATTGTAAAAAGAATTATGACAACAATGGACAACAAGTAAAGAATAGAAGTGGCAGGCTTCAGAAAAAGAAAGCTGGTGTGATTAAATGTTTAAAGTAAGAAAAATGTACAGAATGCAAAAAACAACTCATCATAAACTTCACTGAGTTTGAGAAAGCTTTTGATATAATTCAAATAGACAGTTTATGGAAGATCCTAAGACACTATGATATACCATCTTAATTAGTTGACCTAATGAAAGCATTCTATTCAGAATTTAAATGCTCTATTTGTAGCTTTTAAAACACAAGTTTTCGGTTGAAATCAGGAGTAAGACAAGGATGTCTGATGTAAGATCCACTATTTATCACAGCAGTAGACTGGGTAATAAGATCAATCCTCGGTAAAGATACTACTGGCATCATGTGAACTCATACCTAGACTCTCAGACTTAGATTATGGAGATGATCTGGCTTTGCTCATCTCTCATCTGGAATCGACTTTGCAACAAAAAACGTCCAATTTACAAATAAATGCCAGCAAAATCAGTTTGAACATCAACAAAAAGAAAACAGAAGTTAAGTTCTTACATATAAAAAGCCCAAGACAAAAAAACTTAATTGAAAATATGTTATACACATCATAATTATAACTAATACTTAGGAAGTGTAGTGATATCAGGTAACGCTGCTGACAGGGACATAACAGCAAGATTAGGTAAAGACGGAGAAAAGGTCTACCAAAAACAACATAGTGGCGAACCGTAAAAATAGAATTGAAGGAAATAAGTCATATCTTATGGGAGAAATTGAGAGGACTTCCAAGAACAGAGAGGAATGGAAATTCCTAGTCCTTGCCCTATGTGCCTCCGGGTGCAACAAGGACTAGATAAATGTACGTGCAATTCTTGCTCAAAGTTAAAAAAAATATGGCATGTGAATGCTTTATTCAATGTTTTGAAAAGTAGTCCAGCAATCCCATCAAGAAAGCCCTTCCACTTCAGGATTTTGAACAACTTTATGCACTTTTCATTCAAAGCAAGTACTAGACAATTATTACTGTTGTTCTTAATATCAGTATGAAAGTTAACCCATCGAAATAGTTTTCAAATATAAGTTTTCAAGACTTAATAAAATAGCGATTGATTAATTGATTGCTTGCACATTGTTTAACGTCCCTCTCGCGAATTTTTCACTCATATGTAGATGTCACCACTTTCCGATGGAGAGCTGAAAATTTTGTCCTATACTTGACACTGAGGGCCATTGAGCAGGGAGGGATTTTTTCGTGCCAGCACCTACTGCGACAGGGGACATAGGACTATACGGTCCTGATGGACCAGTCTCCACATCCCACAGTGGGATTTGAACCCGCGACTTAAGAATCAACTCTTAACCTCGCAACTCTAGAGCAGACGCTCTAACCACTGCGACACGCAGACGACTCTTGAAATAGTGATAAAGTTTCCATTTTCAAATTCAGGTAATGAAGATGCTGAAATACCTCTATATGGGGAACTATGTTGATATCTCAAACAGTCCATAGTGGTATAATCTAAAATCAAAAAATATAAAATATAAATAGTGACAAGATGAATATTTATTTAAACTCACGAGCAATGATTGCTATCTGTTTAGTTTTACTCTGTGTTTGTATATTCCTTAAGGTAGAATGCCACACCAATTTTTTATTTCATAGATCTTTGAGTCATCCTTTTTAAACAATGGTTTCAGCATTGAAAGGCCGACATTAGCTCTTAATTATTTTATATGATTTTTTTTGTATTTTTTCAAAGAAAACGAAAAAAATTCATTACATCCAAATTAAGTGCTTTCTTGTAAAAATTTTGCTGTAAATGAATGCATCACACGATACCTTATAAAATATGTAAAGAAAGTCTGGTTAGACTTTTTAATTTTTTTTATAAAAAATTATTTATGAAAATAAAACACATTATTTGTGAATATTTTTTAAACCTATGGTTAAAAACACCATAAAACTAGTCATAACTAAGGACAACATGTTTGTCAATCATATTTTTAAAAGAAATTGAAACGAAATTGAGAAATTTTAGAAAAATTAATTTTTTTAATATTTGGACCTAACCCGATCAAAATTAAACTGATCCCGATCAAAATTAACACAAAATGAATAAAATGCTAATTTTTTGCCTCTTCAAGTATTTACAATGAAGAAATCTATTTTATTGTCAGGTTCTATAATGTTTTAACCCTTATAACACCTAATCAGACTAGTGTTTTTAGGAAAATGCTATTTATTTCCAATAATTGTACAATTATGGTCGGGATCGGTT
>PRKT01000226.1:79763-129767 GCA_003671525.1 Saccostrea glomerata | reverse complement strand
AAGATTTTTCCTATATATTTCTATGTAAAACTTGGATTCCCCATTGTGGCCCCGCCCAATGCCCGGGGGTCATGATTTGTACAATTTAGAATCTACACTACCCTAGGATGCTTCCACATAAGTTTCAGCTTTTCTGGCCCAGTGGTTCTTGAGAAGAAGATTTTCAAAGATTTTTCTTATATATTTCTATGTAAAACTTTGATTCCCCATTGTGGCCCCGCCCTTCCCCCCGGGGTCATGATTTGAACAATTTATAATCTACATTATACCAGGATGCTTCCACATAAGATTCAGCTTTTCTGGCCCAGTGGTTCTTGAGAAGAAGATTTTTTAATGACCCCACCCTATTTTTGTCTTTTCTTGATTATCTCCCTTTGTGCGGGGACTCGGCCCTTTATTTTAACAATTTAAATTTCCCTTCAGCCAAGGATGCTTTGTACTCAGTTTGGTCAAAATTGGCCCAGTGGTTCTTGAGAAGAAGTCGAAAATATGAAAAGTTTACAGACGGACGGACGGACGACGGACAAAATGTGATCAGAAAAGCTCACTTGAGCCTTCGGCTCAGGTGAGCTAAAAATCAGACAGGAATAGAAAAATAACTGTTTTCTGGAGGTTGAAAATAAAGTTTCTATTCGAGTCATTTTGAGTCAGAGAGGAGAAGGCAAACAAACAATTTTAAAGATGGCATCGGTAATAACTTATCGATTTGGTCTTTACTGTGTGACAATACAGAGTGATCATGCTTTACGACAATTTCCTTCTAGAGCTAATTTTATGGCTGTACTTAGGGCTCTATTATTTTAGACACGTCCTAATTAACGTACGTATACATAATCTTACCTGTGATGCCTTTATAATGTAAATCAAATGCTTTAGTACAAGAGCACTTATCATCTGTACCATTTGGAAATAGAGCTGTAAGAATAAAAAATAACAAGAGGTCAAAGGGGGCACTTCGTTCACCTGAGCACTTTGGCCAGGAATAGGAGAAAGCATTAGAGTATTGTAAAGTTTAAATTATAAAAGTTGTCTGAGGGTATGATTTGAGCAAACTTTAATCTATACTTCCTAAGGATGCTTTTGAATTAATATGACACATATAATGGCTTTGCTGTTCTAAGGATGGAAAGAAATACGCACGGTAACTCTCGATTCCCGCCTACATTTTGGAACAACTTAATTTGATATAAATAACAATTTGGCCATAAAATCTTTGTTTAATACAAAAAACAGTTCAATGGTAATTGATGAATTGTCTAAATACCAGCGCTAAACAATAAATTATCCATAATTCCAGCTCTTGAAAAAAGTGTGGTAGACGATATTTTCCATTGAAATCGGAGTTTTAAGTATCACCATATTTTTGAAATAGTTGGATATGATTAAATATTCCTTATATTTTTTTCTTATGTGTTAGGCAAATGAATTAACAAAAAATTATCAATAAAATATCATGCTTCGGTTGTAAATCGCTTTGAAATTGGTGGAAAATAAGCATTTTTATCGTTTTTTGTCAATAAACATATGCCCCCCGCCCGTGTCACACAAAAGCTTTGGTATGAATTTATAAAATAACATTCCATATTACCTGTAAAAAGCAATTTTTGGGACACGGGGGGAAAGATGTTTTAAAAACATTTTCCATTGATTTCTGTAGTAAAAAAAACCAAGTTTTACCAAGATTTTAAAGTTATCTCTCTTTATTTTTCCAAATAAGTTGTGTTTTATGAAAATCCATATATAATTATACATAAAAAATATTTTAAAAAATATATACTAGTAATTGATATTTATAATAATTTCTCAACTGATTTAAACTAAATTTTAACGTTATGATAAAATGAAGTTCTTAAGGATGACTGAAAAATGAAATAGATTTGGAAATATTAGTTAATACGTCAATAAAATAACAAATATGGGCAATATGTTTGTAACATCTGTCCTTAATTAAATATTAAAGTTTAATTGAATGTATTTTGTGATAAATATGATTCGATGATTTCATACTTGGATATTTTACTTGAAAAAAGACATTAATGGTAATCTAATAACCAAGCCTTATGATAAACGTGATGACTTCAAATTTTCTATCGTCAACTTCCCTTACTTATGCAGCATTATATCTTCAACACCTGCCTATTGCGTTTATATGTCTCAGTTGATTCGATACTCAAGAGCATGCTATACGTAAGAACAATTTCTAAAACGAGGTAAATTATTGAAAAACAAGTTGATGAAACAAGAATATCAGCAGTCTCGTTTAATGTCATCATTTCGTAAGTTTTCTGATCGATACAATGACCTTGTCAGTAAATACAATTTTTCATTGAGTTAAATACTGACCGACGTTTTTCATACTAATTTTTAGTCCATTATTAATACACTGAATTTAGGACGATTTTTCCCGTTATTTTCCGATCATGACAAGGAGCACACGGCGGGTGTGACCGGTCAGCAGGGGATGCTCTCTCCTCCATGGTACCTGATCCCACCACTGATATTTTAGAGGTCCGTTTTAGCTCTGCTCCTATTATGTATTGTTTTATGGAGTTTGATATTGAATACTGTTCGTTATCTTCATATCTTTTATTAATGAATTCGGCACTCCGGTAGTATTTAGTAACAGTATTTCGAAAAACAAGAAATTGGATACAGGGTCATGAGGATGAATTAATAATTGGTTGATAAAGGATTGATATTATCATTTTCATCATAACTGCATTAAAAGAACTAAATCAAATGGTAAAATATGCAAGACCAAAAGCAAACAAAGATTATCCGTGTGCTCACTTAGACATTCTCCATTCCTATAAGCCATGTATTCTGAAAAGAATCTAAAGAAATATAAAGTCAACAAACAAAATTTTTAATACTTTTCAAATAAAATTTTTCGTACTCTTAAATTTCACTTGGAGAATTAATTTCATGGTATATGTGTAAGAAGTTTTACTATTTGAATAGTTGGAGGTTTTCCCTCCAATACAGAATGTGTTTGTTCTTTGTATACGCTTTAGTATCTTCGGATACTACATACCTACTATAAACCAAAATTCAAAATCGAGCTCTGCCTTATTTTAAGTATTTGGTAGAACAGGAGAAAATTCAGCATGTGATAACATAAATTACTTTCTTTTCAATCACGAATACAAAAACGTAAAAATGTTACTCACGCTCGTCCTTGGAGAGTTCGTGGTTCGGGGAATGTGTTACTTATAAAGACAGAACATTCATAAATTAGTTAAATATACAGGAAAATTATATCAGGAATTGTAACATCCTGTGAAAGAATAAAAGCCTAAAATAAATCATAGAATATCAAAATCATTTTAATATTAATAACTGAACTGTATTTGTGAGTAAAATTAATTAAAAAGATTAACAAAACCGTTAAACAAAACCCAAAAGGATGCTTGATGTGGGAGTTGTTAACGGCGATTTGGCGATGTGCCACTCGTATTCAAACGGGGCAAAGATATGGGGAATGCAGAAATACTAGGATCATGTAATTGTTGTAAATTCATTCTGTACCAGATAAAATTTTATATAAATGAATGAATCTTAACATATTTTTAAATGCTCCATTAAATCAAGCAAATATTCAAGATAATCATATTTAAAATAAATTTACATTATACTAGTATTCGTAGAATTCTTTTTTCGTGAAATAAATAAATAGGCCTACAAACTCAACAGAACACACACAATATAATCGATTTAATTCATACTTATCAATTTTGCAAGAAACATATTTTTAATTTATTTTAAACCCTCTCATAAGAAAATATAATATATGAATATTTACCCAGGGTAAAACTTTGGCAGGTATGATAGCAATTTGGATCACGATTATGCTCATAAGCATCTGAAATAAATCTAATCAAAATTGTATCATACATTTAAACCCAACGGCATAATTTTACTGTTTTAAATATAAACATTTGGGTGATACTTTGATAAAAAGTTATGTACTGTGAAATCACAAATTTTCTTGGGGTTAATTGTCGTTCTTTTCAAGGTATGAAGAGACCCACGAATTTATGTCTACCACGAAATGTAAAATGTTACATACATAACTACTAAAAAAACCAAAAGTTTTTCTTTAAACCACGAAAATTTGATCCCAAGAAAATATGTGATTTACTTGTTCAGTTTTACAAAATTCGACGTATTCAAGCAAAAATTTACTGCAATCAAAATTGAGACTGTGCGATATGAATTGTTATATTTCTCTCCTATGTGTTATTAATACCATGCATATGAGAGATAAAATCATCATCGGGTGTTCATATTGCTCAGGCGGAGAAGATCTTCCCATACTGAAAAAAACAATATGATTGAGTAAGAATGAAAAAATATACATTTTTTATTTAACATTATTAAAAAAAGCTTATAGTCAATAATTCGTCAATAAAAAACATTTCAAATCCAATAAAACACAAAAAAGAGCAAAATGCAACAAATAAGACAAAAGCTTTAATTTAAGTTGTTTGAGCCGTTTACAGTTACTTCCTTAATCTAAAATTGAATCTAACTTAAATCTACATTTTCATGAATCTAAAATGTAAATTACATGTACATGTAGATAAGACATTTTCCAATTATGTTTCAATGCCTAAAGAAACTGTAAACCCACCTTTATTACGAGTTTGGCACTGTATGGTTGTAACAGTGTGATGGAAAGGTAGATTAGTAAGGTACGTGTTCATTATCGCTAGACGAAATATTATATATAATCATGGACTTTTTCGATGGTGAATATAATTTGGTATTCACAAGAAAAATATCAACATTACTCTTAAAATGTGTACATAAGATACTCTTAAATACCCTGGAAGCGATGGTCTTGTCTACAACTTGCGTCATAGGTATCTGTCAAAAAGAAATCAAGTAAATGCTGGTGTTCCCCAGGGTTCTGTTTTGGGACCTTTTCTCTTTCTCCTATACATAAATGATATTTGTGATGATTTAGCTAACAATATACGTCTTTTTGCTGATGATACCTCTTTATATGCTATTGTAGAAAAAGAAGCCACAAATGTAGCCCAGTCACTTACTAGTGATTTAGACCTAATTGATAAATGGTCAAAAAAATGGCTTGTTGACTTTAATCCAAACAAAACTGTAAATGTTGATTTTACCCGCAAAAATATAAAATATCCGCCTATTACATTTGGTCATCATGGCCCATCCATTATTCAAAATGCATCTCATACCCACCTAGGATTACATTTTCAAAGTGATGCTACCTGGACTTCGCATATACAATTAATTCATGAAAAAGCTACAAAAAGACTAAATATCCTCAGAATGCTTAAGTATAAGATGAAAAGAAAAACACTTATTAAGATATATTTTGCATTTATTAGACCTGTTTTAGAATATTCTGATGTTGTTTGGGACAATTGTTATGAAAGAGATGCAAAACTTTTAGAAGATATCCAAGTTGAAGCAGGTAGAATTATTACTGGATTAAGATCAAATTCCTCTAGATCAAAATTGTATGATGAATTAGGGTGGGATCTTTTACAAACTAGGAGGAATATTCATAAATTGCTACTATTATATAAAATCATAAATGGCTATTCACCTAAATATTTAACGGACTTGATTGAACCTTTTCGTCCTACAAACCACCCCTATAATCTAAGAAATAATGATGCAGAATTCAAAATTCCTTCTATTAGAACTACATCATATATGGAAAGTTTCTTCCCATCAACTATTAAATTATGGAATGATTTGCCTGATTATATCAGAAATGCCCCTGGAATATCTTCATTTAAAAGTCTTTTAAATTCTTATTATTGTAAAAAAGGTAAAGAAATTTATCATTTTGGAATAAGAAAGTACAATATAATACATTGCCAATTGCGAAATAATGCAAGTAATTTAAAGGCAGACTTATATAACCAATTTTTATCAGAAACACCAATGTGTGAATACTGTATTGACTCTATTGAAGATGCTCATCATTATTTTTTTGCTTGTCCAAAATATAACTCTCCAAGAAATGTACTTTTCCAAACAATTCAAAATATTATTGATTGTGATCAAACTCATGAACTTGATTTACTTTTGTATGGTAGTCCCAATCATGGACTAAATATTAATACTCAAATATTTGAAGCAGTACACGCTTTCATCGCAGCAACCAAACGTTTTATTTGAATTGTAATGTATGTTACTCATGCCAACACTTTATAACCGGTACATGTATTTCATTGTAATTTTTTTTTTCTCTCTTTCTACTTTTTTTTTCTCTTTTGTTTTTGTTCTTTTGTTTTTGTTACTATGTTTGTCTATTTATTTTTATATCTATATATTGTGTGTTCATTTTGACCTTGTAGGGAGAGGGCTAAAATAGGCTTTGCCTGCTGCCCAATCCCATTCACTTATGTGAATGAAATTTTGTATAAATAAAAAAAAAAGAAATCAAATTCATGAATTTTAGATTTGAGAACAATTATTTTAAATTGAAGGAACGATTTTTTGAAGAATGTTTTTGAAAAATTTTTTCCTGTGTTTTACAAAAGCAAAAAAAAAACTTTCTTAGCATGGAATTGAGACTTTTTATGTATGAGGCACAAAATCATTGTACCGTATATGTAGAATTTTTAGCGAGAATTTAATTTTGACATTATTAGCGAGGATGCCGGGATCGCTAATATTAAATATCGCTAAAAATTAATTGCATTTATTTGTAATAGCTTTTTTAATGTGCATGTTTAAATCGCTATAATAACATCTCGCTAAAAATAAATTACAAGTTTTTAAGGACAAATCACTAAATCTGAATCTCGCTAAAATATCCACTTACCCGGTATACGGTATTTAACTTTTAAATGGTGTCATTAATTATTTAAGTTTGAAAACCGCGACACTTGACCCCACGAAAATGTGTGGTTTTACAGTGAAAAGGTTGTAGGATAACGAAAACTACGCTATAGTATTGGTACATTTCTATTGTAGTCAAATTCCGCAATGTTTTCTGTCGTATTTGTCACCGATTTAGCAGAATACATGCTTGCTTTTTATGGTGCTAGTCTTGGTGAGTTTAAAATTTGGCATGTGTACTTCTTAACATGTAGACTAATCTTTTCTACTGCATATTCGACAATCCTACTTCAATGCAGATTAAAAGTAATTTCAATCATTAATTTATGCACACACGTGAGAGAAACTGAGGCCCAGCCTTTCTTGAAATCTAATGCAATCTCTTTTTATTATGTTAATCAAAGCATTGAAAGAACTGAATGCAGGGCTTTAATTGCTCGAGTAATTGTCTGATCCGAAATTAGTACATAATTAATTCATGTCCTTTTGTCTATTGATTTTGGTTAGACTTAGAGTTTGTATGATTATGATTTAAAACAATATCTCATATACCAGTAATTGAAATTAGCATCCAGACCCCAAGATATGTAGGGATTTTAAAATTTAATAAATAATATTCCCAAGAAATTCTCGTATATTTTCTATTCAAGAAGCATTTTTTCTCATAATTTAAAAATTCACTCTTGGAATAGTTAATTGCTTGATTGATTGTATATTATTTAACGTTCCTCTCGAATTTGTTTTACTCAATTAGAGAGGTTACCGTATGCCGGTGAAGGGCTTCAAATTTAGACCTATATTTGGCACTCAGGGCCATTAGGCAGTGAGGGTTCTTTTTCCTAAGTATTAAGAATGAAATTAAAATTTCTGAAAGTGCAAGGATGTGTCAATCAAACCCGCCAAAAAATTTCAAGTTTTAATAACTTTTAAATGAAATAAGATTTTTAATTTATTTTTGTGTCAAATGCTGTTAAAATATATAAGTCGTAATATTATACAGAAAATATTAACTTCAAATCTGTGTCCAGGCACCTTTAAGGTAGGATTCTTCTCAGATTTCTGATTATAGATGAAATATTCAAAGTATATTTACTTATACGTCTTTTACATTTAAGTGTAAGAGATTTAAAAGACAATATTTTTCTTTCCTCGTCACAATTGTACAACTTTAAATATAAATGGTAAATTGTGTTTGAAAACTAGCTGAGACTATATTTTAGGAAGAATGGTGGCGATTGAAAATATCTTCTTTTCTGCCTCTCAAAATTATTATAGAACAATGAATTTAATTACTACTTTTACACAAGCAAAGACTTGAAAAATTTTCCAAATGTAAGTTCAATCAATAATAAAAGACTAAAGTTTTAAAATATATGAAATGAGTAAGATTTTTCAAACAAACTAAAACTATGTTGGTTTTTTAAAATGCTTCAAATCTAAGTACAATTTTGAGCCAAAATTCCGTAAAAGGTGTTATTTCTCTTTTAGTAAACGATCAAAACATTTTGCTTTTATATCATCTTGTGTTTTATGTGACAACTTAACTAAAAGTGAAAATGAGAAAAATTTAAATATAGGAAGCATATGAAAATAACTAATATATCCAAAAAAATTAAGAAAGGTAAAGAAAATTCTGATTAGTCTTTATCCATTTTAGTGAAACTTTTTATGTCAATTTGGTAATATCATCTTATATGCCCTATATGGTAGTATCTTTTTATGCAAAAAAAAACATTCAATCTTTTGAAATACAAGTTGGGATCGCATACAGTAAAACTCGCTTAGTACAAACACGGATATTGCGAATTCACGGATATAGCGAAGTCATCTTGGATCCTCAGCTATATATATTTCATGAATTTCTTATACGGTTATAACGAATTACAGATATAGCGAAGTAATTTCACAGGCCCCAGCGACTTCGTTATTACCGAGTTTTGCTGTAATAGGAAACCGTTATTTTTTTTATTCCTAGTGTCCACGGTAAAGGTAATGACCTTGACCTGACCTTGCCTCTAATATAAAACGGTCAAATTTAATCTTAGTGATACCATCATTTAGTGACATTGTCCTCTTGATTCTGTGAAAATTTTATCAATTTTCAAATACAGAAAATATGAACAGAATCCTACCTTAATGAAGTAAGAACTTAATATGTTGTCTCGTTTAAACTTACAAGTTTTTTGGTATGGATAATATATATGTCTACTTGAACATGTACAGCTGGGTAGATTAAGACCTGGGAAGAAAAGATACGATGACGTAATAGAATTTCAAATCTTATAAAATATGATATAACTATTAAAGGAATTTCAAAAGTGTACAACTCTGAAATCATATAATTGAAATAAAGTATACTATGGTTCATTCGAAACTCTGAAATCTTATAATCAAAATAAAGTACATGTTAATAACGTTTATTAAAGTGACCATGTGAAAGCTAAAAGATATGAATGTCTGTCTATTGATCGTACACAGTAGTGTGCTTTTCAGTTATGAAATGAACAATAGCTATCGATACTTACTTGCCATTTTCTTCACTAATGTTGAAGCGCAAATATGATCTGTTCGCCGCAGGTAATCCAATTGTTTAAACACTATAAGAAAGTTACAATTAGAAAGAACAAAAACGCAAAAAAGGTTTTATGGTTGTGAAAAAGTTTTATAATTTCTAAAAAATTTAAGTGACGTTTTTCAAGTTTAAATAAATCAGTACGTTCACAATGATAAAATAAATGATCTTTCTCAATTGTCCATTTTTGGGGCATTTTTGAAACGTAAAATAGTTGAAAGAACTACACATCTCAATTTTACTATGGGGTTCTGACTTTAATAACTCTATATTCTTTAAATATAGAAATGTTTGCGAGTTCTTCATAAGATCTAGACCCAGTGATATTGTGTAGAAATATCATCAAGTGTTATAAACTTTTTAGGGCATCTCAATCAGAAATGATGGTAAAAAGTCTGGACAAAATCGTATACGGGGTTGAATGTCGAACTGTTTGCAATTTTTTAAAGCCGTTTTTGAAAATCTTTGAATATGAAATAATTTCGAGCTACATGAATTAAACTCCATTAAAATAGGAAAATGAGGCACCTAATCATACCTCAAATGTTTATTGGGGTCTGTGTTTGCTCAATTAAAATCCCAGTCTGTACTGGACTTAAGAGGCTGGGGGATGGCAGCCATTTTCAGACTTTTTCGATCTCCCTTAAAAGAAGAGCTCCATATAAAGATATACAAAAATGATGAAATTTTAAAACAAAAATGTATGAATTTTTTCTTTGCCAAATGATAGTTGACAGCTTAAGAAACCGTATCTAAAAAAATAAGTTAAATCTGGTGGTTAACTTTTGATTAATTTGTTGACCAGCAAGCCTCGAGCACCTTGACTAGAATACTTGCAGTTCGTTATCTCCTTATTTTAATGATATATGCTCATATATATGTATCTTTTAACATCATTGCTTTAAACAGCATTTACATGCTAACCAGCTTTTAATTTCTTATTTCAGTATCTCTCTTTAATGACTTGTACATTTTGATATCCAGAGAACTTATGTATTCTTTCTACTAATTTTTGTTTCAAGCTATAATGTCGGTTATTAATAGATTGTCTAAAGTAATCTTGAGAGAGAAAAATCTGCTTAGTAAGGAAGTAATTTGAACACAAGAAATATTTTTTTTTGGTTATAAAAGTACATCATTATTTAAAAAAAATGTTTGATTATAATGTCCAGCAAAATATTCTGGATTGATTGTACAACACTTTATTACTCTTCTTAATAGTATATAGATAAACCGATACAAACCTCGGTAATATGTGTGATTATGGAGACATGAATTATGCTGATATACATGTGATGCAGTCGTATGGGCAGAAGGTTTAACCCCTGATCCACCAGAACTGTGGGGAGTGTGTCCGCTGGAAACGTGGATTGTTTCGCCAAACAGCGCTTGGTTACATTCTACGTTTGAGCAGTAAAGTACTTTGAAACATACGTCAAGTAACTTAATTTTTTTTTGGAAAGAATGATTTATTTTCAGCAAGAAAATCATGTACTAGAAATGTATACACAGTATTGTGCCATTAGTGATCTTCCAAATTCACGTGCAATGCGTATCATTTGGTGTTTTAGTAAACGGTATCTGCATACTATAAATAAGTAAAGATACTGCTGTCGGTGAAAATGACGTTATCTTAAGAACGTCCTCGTGACTATCACGTGACAAATTTACACGTCACAAACACTCGTCTGCTGTGTACATTGTCAATGTAAACAATATGGGTCCTGCTAGGAAAGAGTTGAGCAATGATGTGAAAGAAATGGTTATTTCTTTATATTTGACTGGACTTAAACAACGAGAAATTTCTCGAAAATTGGACAATTACATCTGTAATTGATCGTTTTGGAAGCAAGGTAATATAGAAAATCTACCAAGAAAAGGGAAGAAGTCAAAATTGGATGACAGGGATGCACGACAACTTTTGAGGTCAGTAAAAGAAAACAGAAAATGAAGTTTGTCCGATGTTACTGCATTATTTAACCAAAAAAGAGTATCTACTGTTTCTAAACGAACTGTGCAGAGAACTTTATATAAGCAGGGGTATATCAGGAGAGTTGTAAGAAAACGAATCCGAATTCGTGAAGTCAATCGTAAAGCTCTGCTTTCTTGGTGCAGAGGCAACCGGTACAAAACTGTCGACAATTACTGGCAGAGAGTAATATTCAGTGATGAATGTAAAGTAGACATTTGGTATCTTAATTTTTATGAAATATATATATAAGAAATGTAGCCTTTTCATTCCGTCAATCCATAGATATATAGACTTTTAAAAAAAGCATATCGATATCCTTTCCTCTGAAGTCGATATAACTTTGGGTCGACCTCATGCTATATTGCCGAGCAGTCTAACGCGCTATTCCTGTACTGCTAGGAGACAGAATCCGTAGGTCGTGAGTTCAACTCTGGGCTGGGGTGGAAGTGGATATACTTATAAATATGAATTTCTTTGTACTTTATATTGCGTAATTTCACTTTAAATGTACATTGTTTTGAATTATTCTCACCCGGCCTCCGATCTATCAAAGTATGGCTTGGTATACTTTCTAAAACACGTGTATTAGGATTCAGATATGTCCCAGGAGGACATGGCCTGAGAAAATTCTGGTTCCCCCGTACATATACATAACATCTAATGTCGACATAAGGACGAATGTTACCGGTACAGCATTCACCAACTAAAAATGAAAGACAACAAGCTATAGAAATATCAGCTAGTAAAAAAAATTAGCCAGTAACTTGTTTACTTTTTAACGTGTAATAAACCGTAAATGGTACGTTCTGTACTTTACACAATCGAAAGTTAATACCATTTGCGTATTTTCATAAATCTTTTTATATTAATATTTTGCCCTTTTGACATGTTTTAGTATTATATGGGTAAGTGAAAATATTATAGAATATTTTTATATATATATATATATTATTTCGAAAAAAAACTTAAACACCAACGTGATGTGTATAGAATCCAAATAGTAAGAATCAGGATGCCAGCTCCCATGGTCCGCCTGTCTAGATAATAGTAAGCATGCTCAAAATTTCAAAAATAATATAGCAATGGTGTTTTGTGTAACATGTAGAATGGAATGGATTAATGTACATGTACTTTAAGGAAGGATAAACATCTTTAAGATGGATTCTTCGATATGACCGCTCAATATTACGATGCATTATATCAGATCAGTGTAATACTTTGCATGCTATAACTTTTTTACTTAAAAAGGAGTTACATAGACTGTTCTTTAAAATATTCACTGTAATTGATATACTAAGAACTTTCATCACCTGTACTTTTATCCAACAACACAGAAGTGCAAATGTGATTTATATAATAATTTTTTTATAAAAATGTCATTCATTTTCATGTTAACTTCAATTGTTAAAAAATTTGTTCTATACGCATGTAGATAATGACACACGATAAAGTGGCTGTATTTTGCATGTTCCTCAGAATAAAGTATAAACATTGATTTTTAAACTTTATACAAAATAATGGATAGAGTTTTTTGAAAATTATTTTCAAACGTAACTTGGATGTTAAAGTTAATTGAATTGTAGGTATGAAAGGATATGGAGATAACGAACAGTATTCAATATCAAAGTCCATAAAACAATACAAAATAGGAGCAGAGCAAACACTGACATCAGAAACATCAGAGGTGGGATCAGGTGCAATGGAGGAAAGAGCATCCCTTGCAGACCGGTCACCCCCGCCATAGGCTCCTTGTCATGATCGGGAAATAAAGAAAAAATCCGTCGTCCATTTAGTGTATAAATAATGGACTTACAATTACTGAATTAGCATGACAAACGTCAGTCAGCATTTGACTCAATGATAAATTGTATTTGCTGACGAGGCCATTGTATCGACCACAAAACGTACGAAATGATGGCTTTAAACGAGACAGCTGTTATTCTTGTTGCATTAACTTCTATCAATAATTTACCTCGTTTTAAAAATTGTTCATACGTAAAACATGCTCTTGCGTATCAAATCAACTGAGATATATACACTCCGTATGCAGTTGATGAAGGTATATTGCTGCATAGGTAAGGAAAGTTGACGATAGAAAAGTAATCACTTATCATAGAGCTTGGTTGTTTAGTCAACTCAATTATTATTCCAGCGAACTTAAAACAAAATACACTACAGAGTCTGTCACATCTGATTCATATTTGGGTGTTTTCTTACTATTTAAAGACAATAAAGACAAACTGACACCAAACGAGAAGACTTTAGCTTTTCCGTCGACTTTCCTTATTTATGAAGTAATATTCCACACGCACCTGCTTTTGATGATAAAATGTTTCCCTTGTTGGCTTTTCAAGAGCTTTCCCCGAGTACGATCAATTTTAAAACGAGGCTTGCTTTTTACTGATAAGTTGATGTTACTGGGATTTAATAACCTCGTTTTAAATGAAAGAAAAATTGAGCAAACTCACATACCCCACGTTACCAAAAAACTCAAAGTGCCGAAAATCCTGAAAAAAATAAAGAAAACGGATTTTCCTGATGCACATCTACACATTGTGTCTAAATATCTACAAAGTTTGACAAATATATGTGCAGCAGTATATGAGGAGTTGCGCTGACAAATTGTTCATCTCTATATTCAAGATATGGCCAAATTCTAAGTTGAAAAGTGCCGAAATTTTCTGAGAAAAATAAAGGAATCGGAATTTCCTGGTAATATGCACATCTATACACTGTTCTAAATATGTGATAAGTTTGACGTCATTCTGTGCAGCGGTTAATGAGGAGTTGGGCTGACAAACTTTTCAACTCTTTATTCAAGATATGGCCAAAAATCTAAGTTAAAGTGTGCCGAAATTCCCAGAAACAATAAAGGAATCGGAATTACCTGGTAATATGCACATCTACACATGTGTCCTAAATATGTGCAATATTTGACTGAATTCTGTGCAGCGGTTTATGAGTTTCAATAGCAAAATGTTCAACTCTATATTCAAGATACAGCCAAATGTCTAAGTTGAAAAGTGCCGAAATTCCAGGAAAAAAATTAAGGAATCGGGATTTTCTGGTAATATGCACATCTACACATTGTGTTCTAAATATCTGCAAAGTTTGACGAAATTGTGTGCAGCGGTTAATGAGAAGTTGCGCTGAGAAAAAATAAAACTGATGGGCTGACTGACTCACAGACGGGTCAAAAACATTTTACTTCCTGCAACTTGTTGCGTGGGGTATAATTACTATTTCGTAATTCCTACGGTATTGATGTGAATATAACATAAACATTGGATTGAAGTATGACGGGCGTGCTTCCTACCAATTTTAAGGTCTTTCTTTCATACTTATATTGACTATGGATGGAATCTGACTAATACATAAGGCTCACGGCGGATGTGACCGGTAAACAGGGCATGCTTGCTCCTTCTAGGCACCTGATCCCACCTCTGGAATTTTCTGAGGTCCGTGATTAATGCCTTCCTCAAAACTTTGCATGTTAATAGATTTTTCTCAGATATTTGTGTCGAAAACAATCACATTGTATTTTAAAATTTTCTCGAGATTAAAGGAAATAATACAATGAGCAAAGTCAATGTTTTGATAATAGATATTTCAAAATATGGCAGGACTTAAAATATTCTTTAAGGAATTAACTCTTCATTAATGTGTCTTGTATAGGAAATCTTGCTGACATGTCTATATTTCTATGTTATGGGACAAAACATTAAATATATAAAATGGTTTTCAAAAGCGTACATAATGACAATGTTACTGTAACATTTTACTAAATAGATACTGTCTATCGATCTAATAATATTTTTGTTAATTTATTACAATGAAGCGGTTCACAGAAATCCGTTAGCTATACTAATACAATGTATTATCTAATATCTGAAGGCAACATTAATGCTAAAATTACTCTTGAACGTTCGTTACAACCAAAAAAAATAAACATGAAATGTAACAGTTTTCAAGTGGAAAATTGATTTTGCCAAAGTTCTTACATAAACTATTGATAATTGTATTATCTACGAAATTTAAAATTAAGGTACGTACTGTCGGAGCGCTTTTCTGTTGCAATATGTGTCCGATATGAACTAAAGATAAGGACACACAAAAAAATAGAGGCACAACATTATAGCTTTACTTAACTTCACTCAATGTCCCAGAAAGCTTTCTCAAGGTTTATGAAGGTGTTGAAGATGTTACATCGATGTTGTGTGTTATCTTCTTATATATCAACAAATTCGATTTTTGGAAACCATTGCTTTTTGCTCTTAAAAAGATTGTGGTGCTTTATACTTGTGATGTTGGTGACTTGAATGTAGAAGAGTTCAATTTAGGATCGAGAATGTTTGCATTTCATGATAAGTGTGTATATCACTGTGATTTTCCAGAAACTTTAACTACAAATATTTATGTATCGACAGAATAAACTTAGTCAAAAAAATTACTACATATAATTATGTACCGAAAAAAAATCTATAAACACACTCAAAACAACATATACATGAGTAGTCCGAGGCGGGTATGACCGATCAACGAAGAATGCGTTCTCTTCCATGACACCTGATCCCACCTCTGATAATTGTTTTACTCCTAACTTGTATTATTTCAGGAATTTTACGGTCGACTATTGTTAGTTATCCTCCAGTTGCGTTCTTTTTCGCAAACATTTCGTAAAACATTGAGATACATTCTGAGACAGTGATTGGTGTTGTTTTTACTGTTGAACATGGGTAAACTAAACTGATGTGTCCCCGTCCTTTTAAGATTTGGGGCATGTTGAATGCTCTATCTTCAGTTCCGTATCTTTATTTTGTCCGCAAACCTTTAACTTTTTAGAACTTGCATGTTTGCATGGAAATTTCTTTTCAATTGGTCCTTACTTTTGGTACAAACATATTTTACCTCTTAATCTTGGCCCATTTTTGCCTTACTTTATAATCTTGACCAACTTAAAAGCAACTGAAATTGTGAATTCAATATGTAATATGTGTTCCATATGATGAGAACTTTTTGAAGGTAAAGTGTGTTAAAAGACCTTTCTTTGAGTATCAACAAATGTGACCAATAACGATAACCTAGGTAGATTGTCATAGACTGGACATATTGTAACCATAGCCATACCTTTTGATTGTTTAATGCTACGATTCTCACGTTCACATTTTACTCCTGGCTTAAAGACCATAAACTGAGAACAGACTTAAAAGTCAAAATTTTCAAAACAATAATTTTGATAATGAAAAAAAAATTTCACCTTATGTTTGCATTTAAATTATATACACAGCTGCAAATTTTCAAGCAAATATGTTAAATGATACTCAAGATATCAAAAATTCAAAGATCCAATTTTCAACAAGAAATATATATCTAACGGATGCATGTATCTTAAAACGTTCGTAATAAAAATGTAGGGAAAATTCCCAGCTTTCGGATTATGGCATTATTTTTAATCTATTTTGTGTTAAAAATAAGATAATGCCAACAGAAGATAGCATAAAATCAGTCATTTATGCGTTATTTTATCAACTTCCTGGGAGGATATCCAATATAGTTTATGATAATTTCTTAACACCAAATAGAAAAACTCTGTGTAGAAAAACAATTCAGTTTCTTATCTTGTTTAAGGAAATATAATTTGTTTTGTATTCCAACTGAAAAACGCCAACAGTTTATTTCTGTAATGGTTAAAGTGCGTCCAAATGCGTCTTTGTGGGTTAAAGGGTAAAGTCTGTTCTCAGTTTATGGTCTTAGGTCCTTGTGATAAATCATCCTTTGAGTGCCAACATTTTGAATCTCTTTACATTGGGATTGGATTGCATTTGAGAAACTGAAATCAATACCAGGAGTCATTTTGGAGCAACTGTTTTTCCACAAACATTACTACGTACGTTGTAACTTCCCCCTAACATTTTATTATGTGTCCTTTTTAATTGAATTAGATAAAACAGCCACCCTTTTGCTCATTGTTATTTTTTAGATAATAGATTTTTAATTATGATTTTCTTGATGTAATATGTTACACTGGGGAGATTGAATAATGTTTTGTACATTTTTTCAGTGATACATGGTGTAAGAGTGAACTCCCCTTAATCTGATTAACACGTGAAAGATATTTAAAAAAAAAAACAATATATCTAAATTAAGTGCAGTCAAAGTCTTCATTTCAGACAGATTTAATTCTACCTATATCTACACCAGGAATGAAAAATTAAATACTTCCCATTAAAAGTTGAGCTTTTACTCCTCTAGAGACTTATGAACGAGAAGTCCAAGTTTCTATCTATTATCAAAGGCATTGGAATTCATCAACATAATGGAAATTTGGCAATAACGCTTTTATTGTCCATTAAGTTTCACAAATGTTTACATCATGTCAATGCACACTATTCTTCTAATACGTTATAGTATAGTAATTTGACGAAGTATGTGTAAAGCTTTCCAAATGATTGGAATGTCGAGAAAACTCCAGAATTTCAAATTTACCACCACACTCTTGGGCAGCAATCTAAAACAAATAATTATATCAATAATATATTTATATATTCGTCGTATACCTATGTCATCTGTGATATTGATTATTCGGCCGTTATGTTATCTTAAGGACGTTATTTCAAAAGAGTACATTAAGAACTTCATGACACTAGAAATTATGATAGTATATAAAACACAAATACAAACCTGTTAAAAATGTTTTAAGCATGCGATAAAGTGAACTTTTTATTACTAATGCCCAGATAATTCGTTTTCTTTTCCTTTCCCCTCGTCAAGGCTTGGAATGAAAACAAATTTTTCGTTGGAAAAATCATTTTCTATCCAAATTATGAGAGGTACTGTATATACAAATAGGGAACTGGGAGCTAGCTCATAGATTGAATCCGTGTGTGAGGATTTTGTATGATAAGACGTGTATCGTATACCCCCATTAGACCCTGTTATTATTTAACTTTTTTTATATTTAATGTATGATTTTTCCTTTATGTTAACATATCTCTATTTTCTCATAATCATACTTCAGACTTTAGTTGAAAGTCATAAATGCAAAATAGATCTAGAGAGTTGAATAGAAGAAGCATCACAATTCATATTTACAATTTGTGATACTTATTACACAAAAGTCACATGTTTAATAAGCTCTGTACAATTGCTTCCTAATATATGCTTAATGATTTTCCCTACTTTTGCTATAAATAAACAATGTCTTCTTTATCAAATAAAAGCAGGATATTATTGCTAACGAATTTTGCACTTTTGCACTAAAATATCCAAGTGATTTTTGATGATCACTTACATATGTGGGTTTGTCTCCCAAGTGATTCAATATGCAAAAAGAATCTTCTTCTAAGAAATTCTAAGACAGAACAGACCCCCAAAGAAATGAAATGGTAGGACGAAGGTATAAAAATCTCGTCCAAAGATATGTTACATCTAGTATCAACACAACTATCTTTTTAAGCTACAATCTATCGTTCGTTTGAATATTGACTGACATTCTTTATACACTCCAATGAATTATTTTCAAACTAAAACGACTGCAGATTCCTCAGTTTGCTCAACCGTGACAAAGAGTACATGATGGTTGTGTTCGATCGACAGAGGATAGATACTCCTCCACGGCAAATAGTTTCAACTCTGATGTTTTCCGAAATCCTTGTTTGCTCTTATCAAATCTTGTATCGTTTCATAATTTTTTTGAAAATATTGTTAGTTAAATTCCTATTTCATACCAAAGCATATTAATGTAAATTAACATCTCTACAAACAGAAGTCACCAAAGTGCGCGCACGGTTTTGTTTCACAGATATTCGATTTTGGTTGGATTATTTCTATTCCTTTTTTCTTGAAAAGTTGTCATGAGAAGTCAAACCTGATAGAAATCTACGGATGGGATTTTAGCTTCATACATACTTTTATAAATTTATCGGTACAGCCCAAGAATATTCCTGCAAGTCCGTCAATAGGGTAGCTAGAGGAACTAAAAGTTGCTACTGGTGTATATGGCAAAAGAGTGTCACATGCATCAACTACCTACAAAACAAAACTATTTGTCTGATGTATCGATAAATTTCAGATCTACAAAAACAAAAAGCCCATGGGCGAAATCGCTCACCCGAGCACTGTGGCTAGGAAAAAAGCAAAAATCAATCCAGTTTTGAAAAGCTTAAATGCATGTGGTCCAAACCTTCCCTTAAAAGGCAGAAGGGAGGATTAGTATTAACTTGAATCTACAAATGATGCTTACATGTGTCTTTGACTTACTGTGATTTTTTCTTCCCTTTAAGTTTAAACTTTCATGCTTGCCCCACCCTATTCCTAGGGTCATGATTTGAACAAATTTAAATCTAGACTATCTGAGGTTGCTTCCTTATAAATGTGATTAACCATGGCATTGTTGTTCCTGAGAAGAATTTTTTTCCTATATATTCCTATGTAAAACCTTGGTTTTGAAATTTTGGTCATGATTTGAACAAACTTGAATTTACACCACCTGAGGATGCTTCCTCATAAATATGACCAAACATGGCTTTATTGTTCTTGAGAAGATTTATTAAGATTTTTCCTATTTCTATGTAAAACAGTAGTCGTCTACTGTGGCTCCACTCTACCTCCGAGGGTCATTATTTGAACAAACTTGAATCCACACAACCTTTGGATGCTTCCATATTAGTTTCATCTTTTCCCACCCAGTGGTTATTGAGAAGAAGATTTTTAAAACATGCCCCCAAATTTTCACTTTTTCTTAATTATCTCCCCTTGAATAAGGACGTGGCCCTTTATTGGATGCTTTGTGGCAAGTTTTGTTGCAACTGGCCTAGTGGTCTGGAGAAGAAGTCGAAAATGTGAAAAGTTTATATACGGACAGACAGACGGACAACTTGGCAGATGGACTACAGACAAATTGTGATCAGAATAGTTCACTTAAGCTTTGAACTTAGGTGAGCTGAAAAGCATTCATTAGTTGTGACAATTGTGTATTTCACGATAAAAATGCTCTGGCAAAAAGAAAAATATTTAAGGTTGGAAGGCATGTTAATGTTATATATTTTTACTAGATAAAAAATCCAAATAAGATGTATTTTTTGCAAAAAAAAAAAATAAAATAAAATGGCATCATCATTATTTCGTGAATATATCCTTTGGGGTTAACAACCTGCATTTTTTTGCAACATTTTCAATGTTTTTGTATTGTGTATTTGAGAAATGTTTTTCTGCAATATTATAATAATATTATTTTATCTTTCTTCATATCTTTCAAATACACTGCATTTTAAACATTCAAACTGATAAGTATAAAATATATCTACATATATTTGTCAATATCCTAAAAGGAACTGTACCTCCCACACATCTTAAAACTTCACGATCTAGATTCAGCAGATATTACTTTTTGCTGTAGAATTACATAACCATTTATGCCTAGAACGTGCAAGTCAGAAAAAGGTAAATGACAATAAAACAAAAAAGCAGTATATATGACATTAAGCTTTGGTCAGGTCAAACTTGCTGGACAAGAACAAATAACAATTAGTGGTCTTCAAACAATGGAATAAACAATATCATAAATCATATTATAACGTCAGCTAAGGCTTTTGAGAGAAAGCGCTAAATTTGATAACATGAAGAAAATTACGAAATATATTATAATTGCTAAACATTTCCAACAAATAAAAACAATAACGAAGAGAAGGGCCTTAACAAATGAACAAAGAAAGCAGACACTTTGAAGAAATAAAAAGTTACCTTTGTTCCTGGTTTCCAGAATTTTGAACTTGGAACAGAACTACACAAATCCCTTACAATTAAATTAGACGTGGATATGTGACTGGAACAGTCACTATTGAAATTCGGGTAAAGCTGCTGGTATTTGGCCAGTTCAGTGACTGTTTTGATTTTAGAACACTCGGTAGCCTGACCTATAACATAAAAGAAAGTTAACAGACTTAAATTGCCGTGATTTTAATTTCATACATTTGGCAACCTTAAGTAGATTAATACTCATGAAAAAAAGTGAAGATAGTAGTTGAATCTCAACATGTTGTCGATTAAGTGTCTATTAACCTGCCTGTGGTTGTCCCTGGTGATGTTGAGTTTGATGGTGTTGATGTCGTATTGTTTGTATAATTGGTTGTAGTTATTTGTAGAGGGTTTGTAGTAGAATTCACGTTAGTAATTGTTGTAGTTGGTACAGCGGTAGTGTTCATGGTGGCATTGGTTGATGGTGGAAGAGTTGTGTTTGTTGCTGCTTGTGCTGTTGTGGTTGTTGTCGTGTTTGTTGTTGGTGATTGGGTTGTGGTTGTTGATTGTGTTGTTGGTTTTGTTGTCATTTCTGTTAACAAAATTCAGAAATATACACAAATTCTTGAAAACAAAAAATAATTACAGAATTCAAAAATTAATATTTTCATATGTGATTTTAAGTTATACGTTTTGAAACATCAGTTAAAATCATATACAATAATATTGAGTTTCATTCCTGGATAAAAAATTCCAAAATTAAAAAATACTTCACCTGCGTGACATGAACATGGATCTCCTTGTTGATATACGGCACCTGAAGTAACGTAAATGCTGAACAATTAGTACTAAGTATTTAATTACCTACATTTATGTAAAAAGGAAAATGAACTTCCTGATCAATGTACTGGGATGAATAGGATATCATCTAGAAATCTTTCGAAAAACCGAATTGAAGTTTTTAGATTATCATTTCTTAAATAACGCACAATTACACAATATTGAGAAGGAATTCTTTTCCAATAGAATTAATTTTTCTTCCGTATTTGCTGAACATTTTTTAAGTAGTGAGGAGAGACGTTTTCTAAGAATAACTATATTTAAATGGTTTGAGTTACCATACAAATGATGAATAAGGTTCTCCACACAGCGTTCGCCATCATGGTTGTTTTGTAGAATATCGTTAAGTTCCCGCCAAACTATACAATTTAATCGTATTCTTCAATTCAGACAATTGCAGTAATTAATAAACTTAATCTCAGGTTAGATATTTCTTAGTCAAAGTTCTAAGAATTAAATATCAATTATTTATATCAAACATATAATTAATCTTATGGTTTAATCATGTATCCATGGTAGGATGTATTCCAATTTTCAAGTGTACTTATCAGTAGTGAATGACTATAATAATCTTCCCTGATGTTAAGCAACATCATTAGTAAAATTTGCTTAAGGAATCTTTTTAATGATTGTTTTTTTTAAATCAGGCATTGTATGATGTAACAATATTCATGACTGACTAATATCTGAAAATAAACATTTTCATAGGATTATAATTTTTCCTTAACCAGTGTATTGGATTTTTTTTTTAGAATTAAATTACCAGATGCGTGCGATTGGCAGCGCTGGGGAGCCGGCTGAACAAAGTTCATGTGATCCAGTAAATGAGATATAGCACCTTAAAACAACACAAAAATAATAGCTTTAAACCAGACTAAAAACGATAAATCTGCCTGATTTTCATTTAGATTTATAAGTATTTGTTTGAGTGGTGGAAGTAAACATAAAGTAATGTGCTTACAGACCTCTGTATGCAGAGCTTTGAGTATTCCTCGAACAAGACAAGGCAGTGTTATCTGAAAACAATATGGTTAAAAAGTATATACCTGACGAATCTATATACATGTATAGGCAGAGAACTGAATTGATTCCCAATCTATTTTCATATTAAGAAGTATATTCAATAAAAAAAACAATACTGATAAATAGTCAATAGATATTGTATTCAGACCTTCTGTGCACATGGCACAAATAGGACTAAACAAGTAGCTACCAACATAATGTATACATGTATCTATAAGAATCCTACCTTGAGTTCCATAGTCATTATAGTGCAAATCGAACGATTTCGTGCAAGTACATTTATCATCAGAACTGGATGAATAGAGTGCTGCAAAAAGTTAAAAAAGATGTATTCATCAAAAGTAAATGATGACTCTTTCCGCAAGTACATTTGGGAACAGAGGATAACGAGTCAAAATTAACATAAAATAAATCTAAAATTCATACTGAATTCAACCCTTTTTTCTAAGAACAACAATTCTGTATATTGATAGATCATATAGTATTTTCTATAGATCATATAACAGAATGACCTTATTTATTTATGAAAAATAACAATCCAAAAAGTAATTTTATTAGTGAATAACAAATAAAACAAACAAATACCTGCCATCTTCTGTATCAGTTGTTTCCTGTTCAATCCCTCTGGATAATTATCTTCATAATAAAGGAACGACCATACTAAAGGAAAAATAAATTTATATTAATATAAAATGTCATTTATGCCCACCCAGCCAATCACACACAGATTAACTTACACGTGTGTTCACTTAGACATTCTCCCTTCTTGTAGGCCTCGTATTCTAGGGGAAAAAACATATGTATGTTCATAAAATTCGCATGGATTACGTTTTATAAGAATGAGTTATGTATTGAGTATGCATTATACTTTTGACTGTAAAAATCTATTAAGAGTATTATAAACGATTAGAATGAGAAGGACGGAAAATAAAACTCACTTTCACTTTGGGACAGCTGATGGTTTGTAGACTGTGTAGCTAGTTGTGAAAAAATCATTTAAAACGATCTTGTATAATATTCAACTGATTCCTACTGAAAATGTCAAAACAAGCAAATCTATCTATTAGTTATATAATTGAAAAAATACAATATGACATTTTGCATAATCACATTAAGTATTTGTTGTTCAAAAACATTGCTAGTATTCAATTTTCTAACACACTCTATATTCTCCAAATGCTTCATATTTTGTTTTGAAATCGTGCATTAACCTGTCATTTATATTCTAAACATGATGTGTCTGTGAAACACTGATGCCCCCATATGGCAAGTTATGGCAAGGGTTAAATTCTCTTAAAAGCATGTCAAACTTCAAAGGTCAAGGTCAAAAGTATTCCAACAGGAAGGTCTTGTTACAAGGAATACACTTGTGAAATAGGAAAGCCCTAGTTTTAACTGTTCAAAAGTTATGACCAAGGTTAGCGTTTTTAAAAAGTGGGTCAAACTCTCAGGTCAAGGTCTAAAGGATAGGGCTTGTCACAATGAATACACATGTGAAGTATGAAAGCACTAGCTCTAAACTGTTCAGAAGTTGAGGTCAAGTTAAAGTTTGGTATTTTTTGTAAAAATAAGTCCCGGGTCAAGGTCAAGAGGTAAAATTTGGTGATACTAGAAGAAAGATCTTGTCACAAGGAAAACACCTGAAAAATATAGAAGCCATAGCCCCACCCACTCAATAGTCATGGGCAAAGTTAAAGTTGACAAAAGAGAGACAGAAAAATAGACAGACATACAAAAACAATAAACCCCCAGGGTTTTTCGATCCGGGGGCATAAAAAGACATACAAGTACTCTGAGACTGTGTAGTTCCAGATGACTGGCAAGCATTTTGGCAGCTTGGTTCATGGTTATAAAAATAGGCAACTGCAAATCAAAGGAAATAATAAAAATGTTTTCTACTCTTGAAATTAAAATACTAGTAAACATTGTAACAGTTTAAAAAAAGAATGTACGAGGCCATCTTTAAATTTAAACAAATGTTTGCTTGCCCTCTCCCGATTCAGGGTAAAATATTTTGCCGGAAGGTTGGTGAAAATTTTTTTTTTTCAAAAAAAAAATCCAAACATATTTTGGGTAGGATAAGAGGAATAAAACGAAAAAATATCATGGCCAGGATTGTGAAGAAAAGTTTTGAATCGTGCCATTTCAATTTTTTAATTTTTTTTTAAAGAGATAGCTTGACTAATAGTATTTTTATCAAATCCATTCAGTGGTCTGATCCCAGTGCATTGTGAAATAAATAGAAGAAAACAAGCAAAAATATATTTGTATTTAACATAGTTGCAATGCATTTCGTTTCAACGTTATTATTTTTTTTTATATTGAAGATCGACAAATAAATTGTTCATACCATCCATTTGATAGACAAAATCAACAAAGCACTCTTTGCCGTCATTCAGTAAACGGAGTAGATCTTTCCAGGCTGTAAAAAAGATATTATACAGTTATTAGTACCGGTATATAAACTTTAGAAATATGCCAGCTGTATATCCACTTAGAGTTTAACTTGTTTCCATTTATAAGTAATCAATGGATAAAAAACAAATATCAATATATATATATTAACCGTTCATCCGTCAGACACATCTAAGTACTAAGTACTAAGAAATAGTTTATTATATCTGTAGCCTCATTCTAAATACACAAGGGGGACGTTTGTTTCAAAAAAGCAGAAGTATATTCTCTGTAAATTCTTAATTGGATGGCTCTTCCAATTATGCTGCATTAAATATAAGCAAATAAGCATATTAAAATAATTGAAATTCAAAATCATACAAGAAAATCAATAAAATTATTCTAATTTAATCCCCTAATTACAAACCTTTATTTCGACTATGACAATCTACTGCTGTCACTTTACTTCCGCCAGAATGTTGAGGTTGGTCAGTCAAGTATGTGTTCATTACCTCTAAATAAACCAACAAGTTTGAAAAATATATTTTTGAGAACATCGAAAAGAATGTATTAAAAATGCACAATCAATACATTATTGATATATATGTACGTATATCATCTGTCAACTCACCTTGAAAGACTTGGTTATTCCTACACGTATAGTAATGTGTATCTATGAATTATAAAAAAAATTCTATAAAAGTTAATAAAACATGAGGATGGTATAATGACAGTGATTAAAAAAGCTTTCTAATCTAAAAAAAAAACAACAAAATATTATTCACTCAGTGACCCATATAATGATTACAGAATCTTTTTTAAAGGTAATTTATACATGATATGGTAAATAACGAACATTGTTCAAGCTGAAGTCAATTTCTGAGTACAAATTTTGGAGAAAAACTAACATCGACCTCAAAACCAGCCGATTTGGGATCAAGTGCCATAGAGGAGTTCAGTATCCCTTGCCAACTGGTGATATATCAAAGACATATTTTCCTGAATATTGTATGATCAATATGACATATCATAATATGAACTATACTCACTACTGCTATCTCCGCGATAAGGATATGAAATTTGGGTTCCAGAACATCCACAGCTGGGTAAATTAAGACCTGGGAAGGTAAAGCATGATGACATAATGATGACACAACATTGAACAAATTTATATTATTGCCTAATCAGATTTGATAAAATCTATAGACCTTATAGCTTGGTAATTTATTTTATTTCCTTTTTAATGTAAAACACCAACAATTAAAGTTAATGAATCTTTCAGCATAAAAAACTTAACATAACAACTTTCAACACTTTAGTTAGCAGTTTTCGAATTAATTTAAACAAGAATAAAATACTAACTTGTCATCACATGAACTAAAGTTGAAAGACAATTGAGATCAACTTTCCGCAGATAATCCAGTTTTGTAAAAACTACAAAATAAGTTTTCAAACTACATTAATGCATGTTTTGGAGTAAATTTGGATATATTCAAGATTGAAATTCCTATTTAACTCATCAAAATGTTTTTAAAAAACAAAACAACAACGATGGTTTTCCTAGAACGATTATCTCCTTACCATAATACGGTGAAAAGCAATTTTCTGTCTTTGCGTTGTCAAAAATATCTGAAAATATTTAAAGATAATAATAAATTGATTTTTACCCAAATGCTATAAATACTTTTTAAGGTATCCTTTTTCAATACAGCAATTTTGACAACAAATTACATTTTGTTGTCAAAAAAATATATGCAAGAAAAAGATATATCGATTTTAAATTAAAAAATTCTTTTTTGGTATTTTTTTTTGTCGAATAAAAAAAACTTAAATGTATTTAATCCACTATTTCTTGTTTACAAATACCTCATACGACATCAATATTTTGTTCTAAAAAGTATCTCTGATAAATATTGTGCCTTCACTTTATTCCAATTTTATTCTGATGTATGCATTTTGTATTTCATACATTAACGATAAAATTACATATCTCGGAATTAAATCCAACATCTTAGGTATTTGGAAGGAGGAATTAAGAAGTGCCTTTTCTTTAAAAATATTTGCTCTGCATTTTACCTATACGTGTAATGATATTTATTTAAACCTCTATAATATGAATGACTTCTGTAGCATGTATCGTGGTCTTGTACAGGTGTGGTTGTTGTCGCTGCTGTCGTCGTTGTTGTCGTCGTCGTTGCTGTAGTCGTTTGTGTTGTCGTTGGTGTTGTCGTTGTTGTTGTCGTCGTTGTTGGTGTTGTTGTTGTTGTTGTTGGGGTCGGGGTAGTAGTCTTAATCGTTGTTTTGTGGGTATGGAAATCGCTCCAGGAAACATAAACTGCTTCACCACGCAAGGCATGATCACAATCTGCAATTAGGAAATCAGTGAAAACAATGAAAATTCACATAGATTGGTTAAGCCTTAGAAAATATTCAAGTGTATCATTTTTTAAGGAATACAGTTTTGATTGAGTCATGTCCAAAATATCATGTGTTCATTCGGAAAAATAACAAGAGGCCAACGAACCTTATGTTTCAAATGAGTATCATGCAGCAACTTTCCAACAATTGAATTTGGTTCGTGTTTTAAACCAGAGGCGAAATCCACATTTTTGAACGAAGCACCATTGCTTTACATAACTATACACTAAGCATGCTAACTTTGATTACTTAATACTCAGAGGTAGATCAGAGAACAAAGAAAAAAATGCATTGCCCAGGAGCAAAGAAAAAGATTTTCAAAGAATCCATGCATTTTTACTTTATAATCATGAGAGGCCCGCAATTTTGGAAGAGGCAATATTGCCCATCATAACCATATTCTTGGTTATTTATTTAATACCATGGATAAGAAGAGGAGATTTTCAAAGAATTAATGTATACTGAAAGGAAAAAGAAACGCAGGGTAAAACAATATTCGAAAAATTTTTGACCGCATGACCGAAAATTACGAAATTGGTCAGATGAGAAATTTAGTTACTATGCACCAAAATCAGTGTTCAGAATTACTCAACCGTAAACTGTATGACGTGGGGAAAACGCTAAAAAGTCCAAAACACGTGCAATTTGATGCTGGCGAGTTTGTCAACAAATATTGTTGCACCATCTGATGCACCTAAGGTGTACACATCGTTTTTCAATATTTAGAGACGATATGAATTTCTTGCAATCTTGGTACGGTTTACGGAAGTTCCGTGGGGTCTGCTTTTCGAATTGCCTTTTTAATGAAAATGACAATAACTGGTAATTAACCAGGTTCTTGACAATTTTACCCAATAAACTTGTTACCCGTTGTCAGAGAGGGCCTGGAATGGTTTTCAATCAACCGTGACATTAACGTTAACGCGAAACAGAGTCATGTTACGGGCGGTTTATTCGTCCTACCATATCTTAAATCGCCATCTTACTACCACAAAAACCGCCATTTATACAGTAGACTATTATAATCGTTACATTCACACGAAAATCGAAAGAAAACAATTCCGCAATTTGGTTTTTTGAGCCGGTCAACTTACTGTTGTGTTCCTCTCACTGGCGCATGCGCGCTTCGTTTGACTAATTTTTTGGCGTGGTTACCCATGTCTAATATAAAGCCAAGGTTTGAAAGATAAACACTCTGATGAATTCCTTGCAAAGGAGAATCAAGGCTGTGAGAGATGCGCGGGAGAGACATTGAAGATAATGAAAGTTTTCGATTATCACTTTTGGGGGTTTCGTCATATGAGCTCCTAAGGCCCCAAGGGACAGGGACCCTGAAATTCACAATTTGTTTCCAGTCACTCATAGATGCTATATGTCAAAATTGGTTGAAATTGGTTTCAAAGAAGAAGGTGAAAATGTGCAAATGTAAACGCATGGCGATTGCCGACGGACAAAAACGGATAGCAGGTGACCTAAAAAACGAATTCCTAAAGCATTGTGATAAAAATGACTCTCTTTGGATTTTTTACAATTTAATGCAAGAAAAGGAAAATTGTAAAGCAGGGGTAAGTGTTGGAACACAAAAGGTGACAAAGTTTTAGATGCAATTAAATAGGGAAAGTCTTTTTAAGTTTAATTCTTCGGAGTGAAGTAAAAAATGAGGTTAACTTTGAGGTGCCAATATGTTGGAACTTCTCAAGAGGAAAGGGTCAAGATGGTCCTTGTAAGTATTCTTTGTTTTAAACTCCTGATTAAATTAATTATGTAGAATTTACTACTAACCTGTTCTGTGTTCCGTTTTTACGTGGCTCGGTTTCCTCTCTATGTAGCATGTAGCTGGATTTACGTATTCGCCCGCAGGACAAGCCCGCAGTAAATAGCGATGATTGACTATCTCTACATAGCACCGGACGTCAGGGTATGGACGCCAATTTGTGAAGCAGCGGGCATCTGTCACTAAATTATAATCACATTTATCAAAAATAGAAAAAGAATCAGACGCATATCAACCTCGACACGTATTGTTTTACTCTCATGGGAAAAAAATCACGTGAAAAAAAATAACGCTACAAACTGACAAAAGTTTTAAGGAAAAACTAGTCTATTTCTAAACTTGTAGGATTACTGGCAGCCTCCAAGCATTTAGTTCGCTAAACTATATAAAAACAGCAGAATTATCATCTCAAACTTAAATAGCATGACGCTATCAGTGGCTATTCCTACTTGTTTAACCCCTTCACTTCCGTACCGGTCAAATTGACCGGTGGCGCGTTAAAACACGACTTCGCGAAAATAAGATCTCCGTATCTATTTTGTGGTAGCATGAAGGTATACAAGCTATATATCATCTTTTTGGAAATTTTCTCTACTTTTAAAATATCTAAAAAGATTATATCTTGATTGCCGGTATTTAATCGATTTTACGTTGTAAAGACAAACGAGACTTTTTGAAAATAGCGTAATTTTCCAAAGCGATTGCCGAATTTCCAGACGATTGACAATTTTTTTCCTGATTAACTTTAGAAGAAAGCATGGTATATTCTTAAAGAATATTTTCTCTACTTTTAAAATATGTAAAAATTATTGTAATTACTTTAAGGTATATTTTAAAAACAAGAATTTTCTTGCACTTATGTGTTTTTTATCGATTTTATTCGTAATATTTAAACAAAGCTCAGTTTTACATTTATTTCTGTGTTGAAATAGGGAAAACAAAATAAAGCTGGTAAAAGTAGAGAAAATTTCCTTTCCAACAAGCCCTTATAGGCCTTCTTACGCTCAGTATTTTCTTAATTACGATAATTTGAATTTGTGACCTTTGCATAATTTTTATGGAAAAATCGGTCAATATTTACATGTAACGTCAAGGTCGATATTGTTGCGCCTTACTCGAAACAACAAATTCTTTTATAAGACTTTTTTGACCATTCAAATATATTTTTTACTGAAATAAATGCATAATACAAAAAAAAAATAGATTTCAAAAAACAAATATATACTTTCGTTCTGCCTTTTGTGAAGTGAATGTTGATTTATTCATCTACATGTAATGATGTATATTTCATGAAGTGATATACAATATTGATAAAAATTGTAGATTTCCAAAACGTCGATCTTTACCAAAAAAAAAAAATCAATCAGATTTTTAATATTGTTGTATCTTGTTATACTGTAAACTTATTAATTTGCAATTTAATTAGATCTATATTTTACAATACAAAAACTCGCATTTATAAATAAATACGACTCATCACTGTATGAGTTGATACGAATATTGAAA
Source organism: Saccostrea glomerata (assembly GCA_003671525.1). NCBI lineage: Eukaryota > Metazoa > Mollusca > Bivalvia > Ostreida > Ostreidae > Saccostrea > Saccostrea glomerata. Next base: position 98,699 of record PRKT01000226.1, on the reverse strand, counting down.
TAAACACGTGTTTCCGCTTTGGTGTAAACATGATGGTGATCCGAAATCTGAACGTCAATTTTCATGATTATTTCACGACGAAGATCATCACATCAATGAATCAAATAATACGGACATGCCTTTGGTATTAGCAGGTGAGAATACGTGTATATTGACTGAAAAGTTTAAGTTTAAAACGCAATAGTTCACGTTCAAAAGAAAACTAAATGTACACATGTACTAGATCTCTATGTTTCAGTGTGCGTGTTTCGTATCGTTCAGCCAATTTTGCATTGCTTTTGAACTTTGATGCTTTTGACAATCACTCGTAAGTTCAAAGTAAAATCAAAGTTGTCATAATAATGGATAGTTGTTTTCAGTATCTATGTACCAGTGTGTACAGGTGTACATGTACCACTTTCACATTGAAATTTTAGGGTGCTTTCAGGATATGCAACAATACTTTCATCTGTGAATACCCACTTTCTAAGCCCACCATGAACTACGAGCGGAAGGTCAATTAATATGTAAGGACACCAATGAACAGGTAAATTTTTATTTTGGCATTGAAAATTTCTATATTTCTAAAATTTAAAAAAAATAAAATCTTATTTCATTTGTGTCATTCTCATGATCGCATTCATACAAGATTATAAACATTTGATTTATATTTTGAAAATTAAGTGTTTGAAACACATAATACACTAGTGTACTTATGATGCTTGATTATTCATACAGACACATTATTTGAACATGTAATATCTATCTGAATGAATGCCGAGATATGGAACAAACTGTTTTTATAGACTGCTGTTGTATTTCCAATCTGCATAAAGTATGTGGTTAGAATTTCCATTTTCTCAAATTTTCAGACACTTTCCAATTATCCTACATCATATACATGGGTGGTCAAACTCACTGGATGGTTTATCAACACTCCCATGATCACGAACAGCCTTGCGCCAGGAATTTTGCCCTGAAGTAACATTGCAGTCTATTGTCTCATTTCTTTTTACAACCCTGGCAGCCATGCAGGTATGAAATCTATGAAAGCCATGAAGGGGCATAGAATTTTTGAAATTTATAAAAGTAAACCGAGTTCTTGATTTATACAATCCGTTCTCTCGGATTGACAATATGTTATAACAAATTGCCAATTCATTCTCACAGATTACCAATTCGTTTCCTCAAATTACACAGTCCGTTATCTCAGATTGTATAATTCATTCTTTTAGTTTAAATGATTCATTCCCTCGGAATGTAAACCCTTCTCATGATTTCGTTTAAGTTATTTATCTGTACATATCGGATATGGTAATACATGTTTAAAAAATAGAATATTGTAGTATTTTACATCCTAACTTTTATTATTTACATATTATGGTCCAAAATGAGAAAAATACATGAACATTTTCAAATCCATGTGCTAGTACTGATATTTGTACAACAAAAAATCTTAGAAGTTTTTGTGTTACTTGTATATTAGAATAATTGAAAGTCCTAAATAGTAAAAGTGAATATGGGTCCTGTGTAATCATAATATTTCTAAAATAAATATACGTTGAATTAGTTATGAAAGAGGTTGGAAACAACCGGTTGCTGAAACAAAATAAATAGAACGCACTTATTGATTAAAATGGTTGGATGTTTCTGTACATATATGTAATGAAATTGAAGAGCACAGATTTCCAAAATCATAAGACTGACGTAACAAATCAAGATGTTGAATTATCAATCTGTGAAAACAAATTACCAGTATGTAATTCGAGATCTCAAATTATGAATCAAGGGGGCAAATTAGTAATCCTTAAGATCGGATTGTGTAATTTGAGATCTCATATTATAAATTGAGGGAACAATTTAGTAATCCTTGGGATTAGATTGTCTAATTCGATTTGATATCATCTTTAATTACTTTTTTGAAAAATTTACGTGTCCCTTCCTGGCTTTCGTAGCAATCTAATACCATATTTTTTTTACATGTTGCGATAGCGTAAACAGAGGTCTGGCTTTAGTCAGATTGCCATATATGCTATTTGTTTTAGTTCAGTTATTTTACCATGATGGTTTACTACAAGTTGTTAAATTATCAGTCCTGATACATTGACTTAACAATATCATTTAACTACTTGGATCACATAATGAATACAATTTTAATTTTAAAAGGAAAATCAAATAAATGTAGTAATTTTAGCATTCTTAATTTTATTTATAAATATAAATTTATATATACAATGACATGTATCTGTTTCAAAATACTTAAATCTTTTACAGGATAGAAGCTGATCACTTGTACTTGACAGCAAATAATAATGTCTTGGACAAGTCAAAGAATTTCCTCCGGTCTTACAGAGAAATGACAGTTGATAAAAGAATGGTGGACACAAAGTAAAAGTGCTCTTCAACATTTAGTTGAAGATTTCAGTCTGATTTTGAATTCATCTTGCAATATTTCTGTATTTGTATATTTGGATATAAGCGTCAAATTTTCAACTTATTGACTAAACAGTTTTGCATTAAATATTGCCAATGCTATTTTTATTATTTCCCTCCAAGATAACATGTCAAGTCTTTAATGTACCCCTTAAGCTCTGTTATACCAGAAAAATCATGTAATGAAATCATTTAGTTTTTTTTTCTTGTTAAATTAAATCCATGAAAATAAAGATTATTTTTAATGTCATCAAGAGAATGGATTTCTTGTTTAACAAAAAGATAGTATACATGTTTTGCTAGGGCTTTGTAAGAAGCAGACTAGAATTCTTTGCTTGCAAACTTTGTCATTCGCCATTTTTATTACGTCAACTATTAGATGATCTATCCATGTTTGAAGCATTTCAAAATTGATATTTACTTACAGTTTAAAGCAGAATTCTATACTAATATGACCTTGACCCTCTAAAGAACAAGAGTGTCAAGGTTAATATTTAATACAAAAATGTTCTTTCATCTTTATGGCCCATATCTTACAAGCAATATCATGAAATATACAAAAAGTGTCTAGAATTTGTCCAGAATGTGAAATAACAAACATGTATATTGACAAAAACTTTAAAATAATGTTGCTTAGCAACCACTTAAAGGTCATTAAACAGAAATTTGAACTAAAATGATGCATGGATATTGCAGTTCTGATCCCTTCTTGAGAGTATATTCAGAATTTTCCATTTCAGCATCCATTGGGTAAAATTATGGCAAGAATATTAAAAAGTGTTGAAAAAAATTGATGAAACTTTTGCACTTATTTGACCTTTGACCTCCTAAAAATAGTTCTAATGAGGTCAAACTTTAAGACAATTTAACTGTTGTATGTCCCTTATAATTTTATGACCTCACATCTAACTTTTTTTATGTGCTGGGATGCATAAATGTGTCTAGGATGAGTAAAAAATGAAAATTTCTGCCCGAAAATTAAAGAATTCTGCGTTGCTTAGCAACCCCTTTTAAGTAGTTATATGCTGAATTGAAAAAAAAGTTTATGTGTTTCATGTAGCAGAGTATGATCCTCTTTTGTGGGTATATCCCAAATTTCCTATTTCAACATACATCATACTTAATATTTAGCTTAAAGATGAAAAAGTATCAAAAAGTTCCATAAAATGTTGCACTTAATTGACCTTTGACCTCAATTTTTACTAATGAGGTCAGTGGTTGAGTATCTAAACAGTCATAAAAAATCATCTGTAAGAAATTTCCTACAAAATGGTATGCAATATGCCTAGCTTTCCCCTTGGATAAAAAAGTTAGAAATAATTAAATAATGTCATGTCAAAAGGCCTCCAAAATCACGTAAAATGCGCCGGAAGAGAAAGGGTTAAACTGTCTTCCTCCATTTCAGTTGATTTTGTTTTCCTCGATATTTTCTTTTTTCTTCCCTTAGCCTTTAGATCTGCACAGCCATTTGGTGTGTATTGTTAGTTTATGTAATAAAAATGATTTTTTTTAAAAATAATATATACATCTTAAAGGTCGCACAGTAAGGAGCCGATCCTTATGCAGCGGGTTCGAATCTACTGCTGGACCTTGAGACCGGTCCTGTTTAAACCGGTAGATTCTGGCACGAAAATAAAAAACCCTCACTGCTCAATAGATCTGAGTACCAAGTAATAGAATATTTATTTATTAATTGCCCACCGGCAAATAGTGGCGTCTCTATATGAATGAAAATCTTCGAGAAGGACGTTGAGCAACAAACTTTAAAAATATTTAAAATACATACGGGCTATGCACAGCAGAAAAATGGTCAGTACCAACACACTAGGTACCAAGATTGGTCTCACTAAGTAAAAAAAAGGAAAAAAATGTTAAAAGGGGAGCAACTTAACAGAACACAACACTCGTACACAACTCAGTGGGTAAATGATATTGCCTAACAATTATGAAAAACGTACTCCAGCATTTGACCTAATGACAGATTGTAACCTTGCTGAAAAGGTCTTTGTGTCGACAATAGCACTTGTAAAATCATGACTTCCAACGAATTGTGAATATTCTAGTCTCACAGACATGCTTTTCAATAGTTTTAATCATTTTAGAAATCGCCCGTGCGTAAAGTATGCTCTTGTGAATCGAATTAAACTATATCTTATCTCCTCTACCCTTGACAGCTTGTTACGATTTAGTATCGTTATCTAGCATTAACATGCCTATGCGGTGTGACGTCATGTTGAACCAATGAATATATTGTTTTTATTTCTATGAACAATGTTACGTAAACTGCGATTGGGTATTAAAAGGTCGCCGTAGTTCATTTTCCAACTATGCTTAACTCGTATTGGTCAATATCTTAATGAACTATGATATATTCTCTTTCATTTTCAAACACAGGACGAGAATGCTACACTTTCGCCGAGGTTGCTACTATAATAAGTATATTTTTAAATCTAGGTTGATAACATGCATATAAGTACTGAATTTTAAATTTATATTTCATGGAAACATTTTTATGCCATCTTTTTGGTATTCATCATAAACGGTATATATACAAACTAACTTAGGTATAATAATATTTCGTATAATGTAAGACAAGGGGTCGAAAGTTGAACTTGATAAAGATTTACAAGTCATATTAGATAAAGCAACTTTCTTTAGAATAACCTTGAAATGACAAACTGTTCCGAAATTCTTAAATGCAAACTCTAAATATATTCATGATTTTTTTAAAATACTAAAATTATTCATTTTAAAAGATATAGCAAGTTGTAGGTAAAAATACTCAAAAAGAACTTTATAGGGACATGCAGTTGAAAAATTGTTCGATGAATACTAACATATCATTTTATTTTTAGTGAACAAGAAGCCAAAAATTTGCAAGTCAGGTTAAAATAAAACTTTTACTGTGATTAATAAATCAAATTTAATGTCTAATAGATTAGTTTAGATACTTACTTGCTGGCCGCTCCAGTGACTCTCTGGTCCTTACTGAAGATAAGGAGGCCAGGACAGGGGGACACAGGTAACGGACGGACGTGTACCATGTGACATGTTTGCTTCTGAGGTAGCCCAGTGCCTTTATTCAACAAAGGGACAACTTAAGTCGTAAGGTCATGTAAAATTCCTATAATCATTCTAATGAAGCTAGGTACGACGTGTAAAAGTTTTGGAAATCTTGTTTTATAGGTGATAAAACTGTTTTTAATTAGCATTTCAAATAAAAGGAAGCTACATTTATATTAAAAGAAGACAAATAAAATGAAATTCATAAGAATAATTTTAGCAAAACTAATATTAAAGATAAATATTCTTATTGGTTTAAAATGACGCCACACCATAGCGGCGTGATTATGCGAAATATTGATACTTGATGTGATCAAGCTGCTGGAGGTAGGAGAGATCATATGCATTCGAGATCTGATTCGCAAGAGCATGTACGTGGCAAACTATAATTGAAATTTATGTAGTATATGCACATATGTGGATGAAAGGCATCTTGTACACTGAGGTCGTTTGTAGATGCATATGAAGCACGACAGGAAAAGGCAACGTACCGCTAACAAAAGCACGACTTTTTAAAGCAAGTCCCACCTTGTGTAAGAGAAAAAAGGCCTGGTTGGTATGAAGTTGCAACAACCAGAGCAGAGTGGTTGTTTGTGCCGACTCCACACGCGACAGCTGAGTGGTTGTATGTGCTGAGATTATTATCTGCAACTTAATGGTTGCAATTGATTGTGCGAAACCACTTTTGGGAGCTGAACGATTGTTTGTTCCGACACATTTATTAGCGAATATCATGCTGAGGCAATTTTAAAATACAATTTAAAAATTGCTTGTACAGTTCAGAGCCTGCAAGTTTTAAGGCGCAATGGAGGAGTGTCTGCTCTAAAGTCGCGGAATTTATCCTTACCTCGTGGATTCGAATCCCACTTTTAGACGTGGAGATCGGTCTTTTGGATCAGATCGTACAAAATCGAGGTCCCTTGTCGCAGTAGATGTTGACAGGAAGAAGATTCCTCACAGCTCAATTGCTCTGAGTGTAGAATATAGGTCAAAAGAAGAAGGTATGGTTTTAGCTTTATTGTGCCCTAAAAAAGTAATGTCACCAAAAAGATTTGAAACTGGCTTAAGTATTAGTTAAGTATATGACTTTGATAAATCAGAAAAGAATATGGCACAAAGAAGTACCAATCTGCAAATATGACATCATAAATGTGATGCATTTCTGTATTTTTAACAGAAGAGCCTCAAATTAAATTAGCCAATTTCAAGGGTAATTTTCTTTTAGAAAATAGTGTCCACAGCTGTCGCTAATTTTAATTTTTTGATATGTTGTGCAAAGCACAATTATAGCAAATCACATATCTCAAAATCTTTGTGGCGATGCCTGTGGACAATATTTTCTGAAAGAAAATTCCATTGAAAATTGGTGTCTTCTGAAACTTTTGAAGAAAATACAGGAAAATGCACATGTTTATGACGTCACAATTAGCATTTAAAAACATTTGTGAGAAAAAAAATTCTATGATTTTTCTGCATGGAAGTTCCATGATTCAGAAAGCATAGTTTTCATCTTTTACACCAGTTTTATTATTTTTTTTAGAAAATGTCAGGGCAATATTTGTATAGAAACCATACCTTGTTCTTTGTAGCTCTCAACCAGCAAGTTGTGGCATCTCCATATGAGTAACCAGGAGTCTCTGTCGAGACTAGCTCTATTGCATGGTTTGTAATTAAACATGTAAAAAAGAAAGAGAAACGTAGCATTTGGGATTGAAAACTTTACAAAAGCAATAAATAGAATAATGATCCTTGATAATAAATTTTGTGGCAAAATTGCAATAAGACTACAACTGTAAGAGTAGCTTTAAAAAAATATAGAGTTTTCAATTTTAGTTACCATGGCAACATCAGTCATCAAAATCAAAAACACAAACTGAAAGTTGTCTATCTCAGTGTATATTCTACTTGTGTGCCAAGTTATATTGAAATCAGACCAAAATTGTAGGAGGAGTAGCATTTTTTAAAGTATTTCACAGAAATTTCTATTTTTAGTAACCACGACAACGCCGTCCAACGAAATCGAAAACCGATACACAGAATTATGTATCTAAGTGTAGTCTTTTTGTGTGCCAAGTTATATTGAAATCAGACCAAAACTGTACAACGAGTAGCATTTTAAAAGTATTTCACAGAAATTTCTATTTTTAGCAACTACGGCAACACCGTTCATCGAAATCAAAAAACAGATACACAGAATTATGTATCTTAGTGTAGTTTTCTTGTGTGCCAAATTATATTGAAATCAGACCAAAACTGTAAGAGGAGAAGCATTTTGAAAAATTGTTTATAGACAGACAGATTGACGCCGGACCTATACTATCGCACAAGCTCTTCTGGTCTCTGAGTCGAGCTAAAAATAAACAAACAAACAAGTACAAGCGGGCCATGGATAATTAAAGATTTCATTTCAGGCTCTTGAAAAAAGAAACAAACATTTCTTTGTTTCAATTGAAATATTTTTGTGTCGTCTTGACACAATGTGCGAAATTATTTCTTCATTACGTCCGAGTTCATTCGAATTCGAGGAACTTGTTACACTAATTTAGCTTCAAAACAATTCCTTAATTTTGAGTATAGTGTATTAAACTTGTGGACCTCTCAAACTGCTGAAAGCCATCCAAAATAATTGATGCGAGTACCAACAATTTTGAGAGCTCAATTTGCGATTGCAAAGTTCTTAATAAGAGTGTCGAAACTCATGATCAGGTTGGAGACATTATTTCGCAGGAATTGAACAATAATGTTGTTGCTAGCATCCAAAGACGGATTCTGTGTACAAAATCTCTCCTAAAACAATAGGAGTAATTAAAAATACCAAAACATCAAAACACATTAACAGATATTGACTTCATATCATGTGACAAAAGGAGCAACACACTGACAGACAAAAAACCAACCTACCAGTTTAAACTACAAGTAAAACTTGCTGTAGTATTATAAATGTTGATCCCGCAATCCGACCTTATTGAAGATGAAAAAGCAAGAAAACTTTGTGCACTAAAAGTCTTTTAACGAACGTACTTTTGACGTTTAAAGTTTTCTAGATCTGCCAGAAATGTTTAATCCGAATCATTTAATAAATCAATCTGACAAAACCCAGTCTCCCACAGCTGTACATTGGAGATACTGCAAGCTGCTGCATTAGAATTTTTAGAACTATCACACAGTGTTTTTGAAATTTCAAATTATTCCTCGTCACTCAAACTCGTCGAATAAGATGCATTACTATTTTTATAGATATGTTTTGGTGAGTATATACATGTATTTCAACCAATTCCCTGCCTGTCAATATTTGTTTAACATGTCGCGCGAATCCAGTGATCGGTATTTAATGTAGCAAGTCCAGTACTCATACTGATGGTAGACATCATCGCAAGTGTATTTCTCCATAGTGGCACGTTGTCAAACCAAACTCACTGTGTTTTTGGTATCATACTGTTTCATACATCCGGGCCTGATTTGTCTGGACATCAGTAATATCACCCCATCTACATGTATATGATTCATTCCTCTCCCCCCTAAGCTTCACCTTACACACATACCTTTTCAATAAGGACAGTTCTCGCTAAAAAAAAAATCCTCCTTAAAAATTCGCAAGTTCTCCTTTTCACGATTGCAGAAATAGTATACAATCTCAAAGAATGTTAATCACTTTTCAAGCAGTATTTAAAGAAAATGTTTCAGCTTCATGTCATGAAGTTTATTAAGATCGTCCGTAGAAATTCCTGGTTCATGTTTAACCGTGGAACACTCTTTCTCTTTACCAACATGGCCTTAAAACCTCGTTACATGACTTGAATGCATCGGAATTGATGATATCCACAAAAGCCGTTTTAAAAATTTTTCTGAAATCCGAATCTCATGGTTATTTAAGATCTCTTTTCATATTAGCTTCCGTCTGTTTTCTCATTTCAGCATCTCCACACTGGGTCAATTTTCCTTATCCCTGACGCTAATTCCATTCCGTTCGAAAAGATAATTTCGTAATAGCTTCAGGATAGTTCTTACTATATTTTGGGCATTCTTGTTGTCCTAAAATCCTAAGAAGTACTTCAATATCTGCATCATCAAACGACTCGTCCGCGTGGCGCAGTGGTAACAGCGTCTGCTCTAAAGTCAGAGTAAGTAGATGATTCGTATGTCGCGAGTTCGAATCCCTCTATGGGACGTGGATACCAGTGCTTCGGATGGAACCTGTAAACTTAGTTCCCTTGTTGCATTAGTTGCTTGCACGAAATTAAAGATCCCTCACTGCTCAATGGCTATAGGTGCCGGGTATAGTTCTAAATTTGAACCTCTCCACCGGCAACTAGTGACGTCTCCATGCTAAAGAAAAATTCTCGAGAGAGACGTTAAACAACAAACAAATCGAAAGATTTGTACTTGCTTACAGACGACATTGTTTGGAACTCAATACGATTGGAACTCTACGATATTTGAGGAATCTCAAACCGATGATAAAATAATAGAAAATGAAAATTGGCGCTTAAATTTAAACATAAAATTACCGAGGTATAAATAGCAGAACTATAGTTCGGGTGTATAGCTCTACTTTGCGTGAAATTTTTTTTAACAAAACTATATATAGCTATTATAGCTTTTAAACCCTCTTTACTTTCTTAGGAAGCATATAAACAGAAGTAGGCCTATAATAACAAGAAATTTTTGTAAAACACTTATGCCCCCTCCCAAAAATGGAATTTTTCTGAGTCAAAGGGGCATAACTCCGTTTAAAATCGCTTGATCGTTCCAATAACAAAACTTGACCGAGATATTCTCAGGACAAATCTGTATACCAAATTTCATTTAAATATGTGCAACCTCTGCAAAGGAAATGAACGGAAATGATGTTGGACCGACCGACAGACAGACACTAACAAAGCAATATGACCTCCCTTCTCCGAAGAGGGTATAAAATAATATCTTATATCTTGTATTTATATTTATTTTATTAATGTTACAAAAAAAAATGAAATTCTAGGCACTATTTTGACTTTGTTATGGAAAGGCAACATAAGTAAAGTGTACATACACGTACGCCTGCACTTTGTTTTAAGAAATCTGATCACGTGATCAACTGCATGTCATTGAAAATTGAATGTCAATTTACATAATTATATAATCTTTCTGTCATTTACGGAGGTACATTGACAAATGTAAATATTGTAATTTGTATCTCTCGATTCCTAAAAAGTAATTGTTCGTTCAAACAAAAGATTGACATCAGATTGAAGTGGATTCTAATAGAGAGTTCTAGTGATATAGATTATTTTCAAAATCCCATTGCACAACATTTGTTTTAAAATATACGATAATTTGCACAAATGTACAAAATCGCAAATGCATGTAGTTTTAAAAAAATTATAAAAGGATTGCAGACGGAAAATTGAAACTGAAATCTTCAATTTTAATTTACATGTTGTAGGTAGAGGAAATTGAGTTGTCTTTCTTAGTGTCTTTTTATTTTCAGTATCACATTATGTTTAAGACTGAACTTGAAACATAGTTCATTAATATTTTCATTTCAGAGGTGTCATCCCAAGTTTCTCGATAGATTATTATTGGAGTTTTATGAAGAGACTTACTTTTACAATTGACGACTGACTTTTACAATTTAAACATAGACAAACTCCAATCACTAAAATGTAAAAGTCAGCTGTCAAATGTAAAAGTAAGTCTCTTCATAAAACTCCATTAGGAACTTTCTTTTCACAAAGCTTAGAATTTCGTCTTCATTTTTTTCTAACCATGTCAACTGTGTTTGAGTTGTCGTTCTTAGACCTTTCGTGATTTGTGTTCAAGAACAAAATTAAAGCGATTTAAGAATTTTGTTTGTATGTCCCTCTCTAATTGTTTCACTATTGTATAGAGACACACCACCTGCCGCGTGAGAGCTACACATTTTGTCCTATACTCGGCACTCAGGACCACTGAGAAATGAGGACCTTTTTCCTGCTAGCACTTACTGCGACAAGGAACCTCAGTTTTTACGATCTCATCCAAAAGACCGGTCTCCACGTCCCACAGTTGAATTCAACGTAAGGATTAACTCCTTACTTCGCGACTCTACAGCAGACGTTCTAACAACTGTTCCAGACGGACGAATTAATGAATACACTGAAACAGTTCGATAGGATTTTTATATTCCCCAAACATTGTTTCTTCTTAAAAATTTTCATTTCAAAACATTCCGGTTTCTTCACACTTCTACAATATCTACATTCAAATTCAAAGCAAGGAGGATATGGAGATAACGAACAGTATTCAATATCAAAGTCCATTAAACAATACAAAATAGGAGCAGAGCAAACGCACACCTCCGAGACACCAGAGGTGGGATCAGGTGCCTTGGAGGAGTAAGCATTCCCTGCTGACCTGTCACACCCGCCGTGTGCTCCTTGTCATGATCGGGAAAGAACGGGAAAATCCGTTGTCAATTCAGTGTATAAATAATGGACTAACAATTAGTATGAAAAGCGTCACTCAGCATATGACTCGATGATAAATAGTTTGTTGACAAGGTCATTGTATCTACCATAGAACTTACGAATTAAACGAGACTGCTGATATACTTGTTTCATCAACTTGCTTGTCAATAATTTACCTCGTTTTAGAAATTGTTCATACGTAGAGCATGCTCTTGTGTATCGAATCAACTGAGATATATATACTCTGTATGCAGGTGATGAAGGTATATTGCTGCATAAGTAAAGGAAGTTGACGATAGAAAAGTTAGAGTCATCATGTTTATCGTAGAGCATTGTTGTTAGATTACCATTAACGTCTTTTTCAAGAAAAATATGCAAGTAAGAAACAGATATGTCAGACTCTGTGGTATCTTTTATCTCAAGCTCACCAGGATATACTGTATCGACGTAGGGATGGAAATTACCATTGTTAATTGACAATGCATCGTCGATATACTAGTATCTAAATGTCGAGTTGAAGGCCACAGCAAGTGTTTTCTTCTTCTCACGCATACGATTTTGCACAAATTCTGCTTCATATGAATGCAAAAATAGGTTTTCTAATAACGGAGCGCAAATGGTACCAATGGGAATTCCGATAGATTGTTGGAATACCTTGTCTCCAAAAACCACATAGATATTGTCAATCAGAAACTCAAGCATCTCTTTGATGTCAACTTCAGAGTACTTGTGTGTGCAATCAGAATGTGTTTTAACAAAATAATTTTGCAAATGACCAATGACCAGGTAAGTAAAGAATTGACATTCCGAATGATGATAATAAATTTATTCTATTGATGCTGAGTAACATTAATGTAGACAACGAATTGCAAGAAAATTATAATGAACCAAAAACCATAAAGTCCCCACTGTCTCGGGATTTTGGCATCATTTGATCGGATTTTAGAGTTTTCTCACTCTGTGAGGTATTGGTAACTTGCTTCAAGGAATAGTGTCCAAACGTCTGTTACCTTTGAAAAAAAATTGACTGAATCATAAATACTTCATTCTAATTTGATAATCAAAAAGTTAGGCTTTTTTGAAATTTAAAATCTTTAGATGAAATCTTTTTAATTTTATAAAATTATAATTTTGTAAAATAAGTACGCTTTTGAAATTTTACATTCACTTTCTCTATGCTTTGATTAAGATTCTTAAATTCTTGGGAAAACTTTTTAACAATGTTATGGATTTGTTTCTTTTTTCTTTCATTTATAAATAAAGTTGACTATGGTATTCTATTGTTATGATTTTTAAGGATTACTTTTTGCAGAGCATGAAAAAGTTTTTATGCCCCCGAAATCTGTTTATCCGCAAAAACATTAGCATTGCCCATTACTTTTGATTAAGTAGAGCTATGACTTTCATATTTCACATGTTTATTTCTTGTGACAAGACCTTTCTTTAGGTGCCACCAAATTTTACCCTTGACCTTTTGTTTGACCCACTTTTACGCAAAAAATTCCTAACTTTCACTTTGGCCATAACTTTTAAACGGTAAATACTACAGCTGTAGCACTTTCATACTTCACATATATATTCTTGATAGCATGACCTTTTTTGGAAACCATAAACTTTCACCTTTCTACCTTTACCTTGGTGATTTACCTACTTTGAAAAAAAATTTAACCTCGGCAATGACTTTTTCACGTAAGGGCTAGGGCTTTCATACTTCACCTATGTAATCCTTGTGAGAAAACCTTTTTTTGGATACCAAGAACTTTGACCTTGGAGTTACTTGACCTACTTTAAAAAAAAAACTAACCTTGACTATAACTTTTGAAGGATTAGGACTGGGGCCTTCATACTTTACATATTTAATCCTTGAAACAAGACCTTTCATTGGATACCAACAACTTTGACCTCTACAAAAATTTAACTTTGGCCATAACTTTTGAACGATCAGGGCTTTCTACTTCATATATGCTATCCTCGTGACAAGACCTTTGTTAAGAAACCAACAACTCTGACATACCTTGACCCTGGAGTTGGACCTACCTTTCAAACAACTTTTTTTGGACTTTGAACAGGTGTTAGGGCTTTCGTATTTCACAGTTGTATTTCTTGTGAAAAGACATTTCTTTGGGTACCAACCAACATATTTAAATTGCATTTTAAAATGTTTCACAAACACATCTTGCTTTGCTATGATAAACGTACACTTGAAGTGATTCTTTATTTATTCATATGACCGTAATCGGATGGTCCTAACATATCTACAAATGTACATGTAAGAGGAAAATTAAAATTGCCACTCGAAACAGCAGAGGCCTTTACTGGCCTTCGTTAAGCAATATCAGCTGGGGGAGGGGGATCAACGAAAAATCTTTTATATAGGAAAAAGTTTATAGGCATTACTTGAAAAGGGGGAAGGGGGTAAATAATTTTTTCGTAAAATACTGAAATCAAATTAAAGAAGCACAATAAACTGATATGTTATTAGTTTTATTTGTTTGCACAAATGGAACAGGGGATGCTCGATTTTCTATGGCACCTAATTCCTCCTCTGTTTTGGAGGTTCGTCTTTGCACTGCTCCAAATTCGCATTGTTTTATGGATTTTTTAACTTGAATATTGTTCGTTACTACCATATATATAATTTCATTAAAAAGTTACAACAAAGTGACAGTCTACTAAAATTATCTTGCAATACGTAGACTTAAACCATCCAGATCAAGAGAAACTAATGGAAAAGGTTCACAATAAGGAACAATGACCAAAAAATTCCAAGCTTTTTCCTTGAGATTAATTCGGCTTTATTTCTTTTTTAAACCAACATAAGGTAGTGTGATTTTGAAACTCGATTTAATGACATTCTCAGGAAAAGAAATATTTTTCAAGGACATTGAATAATAAATACACAGAATGCATCAAAAGAATGAAATCAAGAAATTGACGAAGAATATTCCATTAAAAAATTATTCATACAAGCAAATTCTAAGAATTGTGGTCCAATCTTTCGGTGTGTTAGATGTTGAAATATACATGTATTTATTAACGACAAATTGTAATTGTCTTGTTTGTGTGTCCTATAATTTTTCAAGCATAAACTCAAGAAGTAAAAACTGATGTACCTTTCTCAAAAGTGTTGTCATTGGTAAATAAATACTAGTACGAAAGTTCTTACTTCTCTCTTTCGAAATATATAACCAATGCAACAAAAACGAATCGAAAAGACTGTAGGATAACTAAGTCAACAACCACAATATGTTCTTAAATGTCTTGATGTAGATAATGCACGTGTCAAAATATAATTGGCCCATCTTCTCAAATTCAAAAAAGTTTCAACAATGTTTAAAATATGGAAATCAAAAAGCAGCTAAGGAATGATACCGTATTAATAGTGACTGTCCATATTACTTTCTATATACATGTATGTACTACTGCAGACCAGTTTTAAGGCAGTATTCTAAGGCAGTATTATATCGGGCTCACGAATCTATACTTATAAATTAATAAATTTTGCAAATAAACTCCGAAACGGCTGCACAAGAGTTCTTACTCATTCCTATAATACTACACTACATACAAGATGATGTCCATAAACTATATTATGATTTCACTCGGATAGTAAGTATCGTACATAAAATTAAAAGTCTACTTCAATTTTCTGAAAAGAGCCATGAAATCAACGTCAGTATGGTGGCGTTTCCGGTTGGCGGATCTAAGCTACTGGCAAATTTTAACGAACGGACAACAAACAATCGATCATTTATTTCATAAAATGTCATCACTGCATGAATTATTCAATCAAAACTTGATTTATTTGATATAAAAGAAATAAGTTGTGGTAACCGATTATAAAGCGAAAAGTGTCAATTATTTTCGTCAATCACCGATCTCAATATTGACGGAAGCTTCTGGAACATCATGTCCCTTTTGCTACATTGTTTTAATCAAGAAATGATTGTAAATAATGTAATTAATGGGTTATTTGATAAAATAGTTTAACAACAAATGATGTTATATAAATTGAAATTACAATAAAAACTAGTAAAAACGAGCAAAACTTGCTTGGAAATTATTAGAAACAAATTGTTGCCGGGAAAACCACTAATATTTATTAATACAAGGATTGCATAAGTAGACAAATGGCAATTAAGTAATGCATATCAGGAGTGTCCAATTTAATTACATGGCATTCTGTTAATGACAAGTAAATAATATGAGTACTAGAAATATATATATCGAATGACTACAATATGTACGAAAGCCGGATAGGCTCATTTCTGAGAAGATAAAAAAAATTTAACTCGTTATAACGAGTTAATTATCTCGTTATTACGAGTTAGTATCTCGTTATAACGAGTTAATTATCTCGTTATAACGAGTTAGTATCTCGTTATAACGACTTAGTTATCTCGTTATAGCGAGTTATTATCTCGTTATAACGACTTAGTTATAACGAGATAAAACTAAGTCGTTATAACGAGATAATTAACTCGTTATAACGAGGTAATTAACTTGTTATAACGAGATACTAACTCGTTATAACGAGATACTAACTCGTTATAACGAGATAATTAACTCGTTATAACGAGTTAAATATTTTTTTATCTTTTCAGAAATGAGCCTATCCGGCTTTCGTAAATATGTATGTAGTACATGTATGTTTTACTTATGAGTTCATCGGTAAAAATTGTATTGAGAGCATCGATGCAACGAACCCGACATACAATTTGTTCTTTGTAAATAACTTGCTTACAATAAAAGAGAAAACTTATGAATAAGGTATTGTTCAAATACAATTAAAGCGCTAAAGTTTTGTGCTTTAATAAATACATTTCATTTTTATCTCTAAAAAAGTCTTTCTTATCAAATACTCGGCCTATTCACAGGAGGGGGTGGGGGCAAAAGCTTATTTTTACACTTGTACTTAGGTTTTGGTTTATGAATATGTATATGTATGTACCTTATTTTAAATAAGGGAAAAAAACAAAAACCTTTTTAATTTATCGATAAGGGTACATATATAATTATAAACCAAGACCCAAGTACTGTGAATTTTTACCCGTCCCCCAACCCCCAAAAATCAATTTATTTGTAAATTGTGAATATTCACTGCTTTTAGTTTTATCCTTCATGAAAATGAAATACGAAGTTTTCACAAAAAGTGGGTGGGGATGGTGACGAACATCTACTTCATGCAGGATTTTGAACAAAGTATTTCTTCCCTCTATAAGTCTGTAGTCTGTCAGTAAAATCTACAATTTACAGCTACAATATATTTAATTTTCTGTTTTACATGTAAATGGAAACTATATATATAAATTCAATTTCCCGCGGTTGCGCGGGTTTTTATCTAGTGATTTTAAATAAGAGCCCCTCTATGCCACTATCTTGTCCTAAACTTTTTCAGAGCATTTGGTAAAGATGGTAATTTTATTTCTCAAAAATATTCTACCAAGAATTGGACTTCGGTTATGTCCTACTTCAATTCAAAATACAGATAATTAATCAATGTATTTTGCACAATGTGCTACCTTTGAACTTGAAGTCTGGCGTTTTTCAAAACTTTTATTTCTTTATCCTTGGGTATATGGTGTTTGAAAGAGAGAAGACAGAGTATTCGTATTTCATAAGTACATGTACATTACCTTTCACACATACATATTGATTGTTGACCCAGTGATTAAGACTCCAAGGTTTGAATTAATTTTCAAAAATATTAACAATTCATTAGAGATTCATGGAGACTACTCCTTTGGATGACACCGTAGAAACTGAGGTCCCGTGTCGCAGTAGGTGCAGGCACAATGGCCCTCATGAGTACTGAGCATAATTCAAAATCTGTAGGTTTCCACAGGCAGGTGGTGGTGTCTCCCTTTGAGTAGAAATCTCAAAAGCACGTTAAACAACAAAAACAAAACATTTGCATTATCTTCGACAATACCTTATGATGGGCAGAAAGACAAGAGTTTCAGTATGCTTAAATAACTGCATCCCAATCACTAAGGTACCGAAAGCAGGGGATCACAATTCCTTGAAATTGCTCTTTAAAAACATGTATAGAAAAGCCTCTCTTAGATTAATAAAATGATGCAAACAGATCATAACCTTCTCATAGGATAATCTTAAATTTTCATAACAAACTGTAAGCCTGCGATTGGGAGTGGTTAGAGCGTTTGTTCTAGAGTCTCGGAGTAAGGACTACATGAACGTCGCGGGTTTGAATCCCACTGCCGGTGTAAAGACGAATAATGACCCCCATCGAATAATGACCGGGGGGTCAACGACAAAAAATGACCCCCACCCGTAGAAAAAAATCATTTTTTGTAGAAAAAGGGTCCTAGGGGGTCATTATTTTATATGTTAGTCCTATAAAATAATGACCCCCATTTAAAAATGACCCCCTTTAAAGTGATACAAAATATACACTCTTTGATATCTTTTTTTTACAACGAAACTAATTTTTACATTTTCTGTAATCAGAAAAATACAAAAAGTCGTATGAAATAATTAAGAGATTCACGTCGACTTTCAATGCTAAAATTGTGTTTGAAAAGAGATTCTTTAATTGTCAAGTAAATAACATTTCTTTTTAATATTCCTCCTTATAATGTTTGCTTAAAGAATGATATTCTAATTGTTTTTAGAAATCAAACCATGCAAAAATCAGGTTTAAATACTCTTTAATAGGAAAAATTAAATTTTTCCGTCATTTCAACTTTTAGTTTGTTTAAGTTTAGCAAATCCTATTTGACAATGAAAGAGGAAGAAATTTTTATCCCCCCCCAAAAAAAAAGAACATTACGTTAAATCAAAACAAAAAAATATTAATAAATGAAAAAGCAAAAATATAAATAAAACTCTATACCTTTCAATAATTCTGAAAGAGGCTCTAGATAAAATATTGAAATGAAGTTAAGCCTTCACACAAGTACTATCATATCATAATTTACTTCGCCATGATTAAAGCATACTTTAAATGTTGGTGGAGGTATACTTGAAAGTATTGTGGCAAAGTAACAGTTAAAAATTAGTAGAATAGTAG
>PRKT01000226.1:58811-69660 GCA_003671525.1 Saccostrea glomerata | reverse complement strand
AGTTTGACCTACCTTTCAAAAACTTATCCTTAGCCATTACTTTTGAACAAGTGGTGCTAGGGCTTTCCTATTTTGCAGTTGTATTTCTTGTGAGAAGACCCTACTTTGGGTAAAAATATATTTAAATTGCATTTAAGAAAAGTTTAATCTTCGCTATGTTGCCATACAGGGGCATGGTTGTTTCACAAACATATCTTTTTATATATGAGGATTTGCGGATAAGAGATGGATACCTCAAAGCGTAACAGACGGACGGACGGACATCCCAATCACTATATACCCTTCCGCTTTTCAAGCGGAGGATATAATAATATATAATACTGCTGATTTTTTCTGATATTTTACCTTAAAATATAGCTATAATTGTATAATGTTATTAGATCAATATATCATCAGTTTATTCCCAATAAGCTCAGGTGAGCATTTTGGCCAATATGCTTCTTTATTTAATTTTTTTTCCCCCTTAAAATTTTACCTTTAATCTACAGGGGGTCATTTTTCTACGGGGGTCATTTTTCTTCACGTGGGTTCTGCAAATTTTTAGGGAAGTGACACTTTTTCTACGGGCAAAAGGGGCATTTTTCTACGTCGAATAATGACCGGGGGTCATTTTTCGCTGTCGAAAAATGACCCCCGGTCATTATTCGATGGGGGTCATTATTCGTCTTTACACCGGACGTCAGTGGTAACGAGTCTATTGGATGAAACCATATAAACCGAGGTTCCGTACGCAGTACATGTAGGTGCTGGCACGATATGATTGAATTATTTTTTAAATGGACCGTGGCGTTTAACAGACACATCGAAAAACCACATGTTGCTTTCTTCCGTGTTTATTACGTTTAGACTTTTGAAAATGAATTGAATATTTTGTATAATGCAAAATGGAGCAAGGAGGAAGACTAGAGGGCAATAAATAGAGAATAATACATACCCTCTTCCATATCACATCCTGTATCAGCTCGAGATACCAATATCAGCCAGCGGGCCATCATAGAAAATTTTGTCTGATAACATTTTTTTTCATTTTTTAAAGTTTGTCAATGCATGACTTTCTTTTCATAAAATATTACTTAGTAATAAAATACAGCACACATTAAGTTGAGAAGAAAATAAGTAAATAATCATGCATGGACTCCTTACATACATGTACATGGTCTCTTGACTCATATACGGTTTGGTTTACGAAGGCCAAAGGACTGATATATATTAGTATTGGTCGAGGGTTAATATGGGGTGTGATAGAGATTTGTAATGTATTATTTACTATCACACCCCATATCAACCCTCGACCAATACTATATCTATCAGTCCTCTGGCCTTCGGCCCTCGGGCTGATATTGGTGTCCCGGGTTGATATGAGGTGTGATACAGATTTTGTCATGTATTATTCTGTATTTATAAAATTTGCGAAAACACCAGCATATAAAAGTAAGTCAACTTCGTAGTGGACATGATGTTTTTAATTTAATTCTTATGCTCCCAGATCGCCCGCGTGGCGCCCTGCTTTAGAGTTGCGAAGTAAGGAGTTTATTACATTTTCAACAGTGAAATACTTTATCCATTGATTAAAAGTGATATCCTGTCACCGTGTGAAAGGATATCAAAATGATATCCTGTCACAGCGTGACAAATATCAGAAGTGCGATAAAACTCTCGATTTATTTTCCCATAACAAAGAGTGTTGTAAAAATATTCCTGGACTTTTATAATAGCCCGATAGATGTTTTAAAATGATACCTTATTACTTATATTTACATTTGTGACTAATTCATACTTTATATTTGCATAATTGTGACTTTTAACGTGTGAAATGCATTATTTTTCAAACCCAACGGCATGTATGTAATTCACTGAACGCGCGTCGACCCTTTATGACGTCACTGAGAAATTACGTCAAACGATTATCCAAACGCACATCTATGACCTCTTGACCCCATACCTGTATTTATACAGTTATAGATACGCATTCCTTTCAGTAGTGTTATATAAAGAAAAACATTTGCAAATGTAAATATAATGTTTTCAATCTCGTATCACTTAGCTATGACGTCTCAACCGCTCAACTATGACGTCAAGTAGCCTATGACTGTATAATACAAAAACAAATAAGCAAAGGGAAAATCAAAGAAAATGTAATAAACAGAAAATTCAATGTTTTGTAGTTGAATATGGAATTAATTTTACACGTGAGACAGGATTTTTTTTTTTATTTTCATATCAAAAAATCCTGCCCCACTCGTGAAATAAATTCCATATTCAACTACAACACATTGAATATCCTCTATTTATCCTTACATCACAGGTTCGAATCCCACTGTTGAACGTGGAGACCGCTCTTTCGGACGAGACCGTATAAACAGAGTTCCTGTGTCGCAGTAGGTGATGGCACGAAAAAGATCCCTCTATATATGCTTAATGACCCTGAGTGACGAGTATAGATAAAATTTACAGCTTACCATCGGCAAGTGATGGCGTCTCCATATGAGTGAAAAATTCTCGATAGGGACTTTAAACAATATACAATAAATCAATCTCATGTTCCCATATACTTTTTTTAGTCTTTTTTTTTCTCTCATGAGACGCCGCCACTTGCCGGTGGAGAGCTGCGTATACTGACCTACAGTATAATCAGACTGAGGGATCTTTTTCGTGCCAGCACATACTGTGACACAGGACTTCGGTTCATTACATGGTCTCATCCGAAGGATCGGTCTTAACATCCAGTCATGCTGGTGACTGATCACGTAAACTCAGTCTAATTAATGTTAGACTTGTATTTTTGCTCCTACTTTACGCTTCAATACTTTTATTGAAGGTTAAGTAGAGAAGCGAAAATATAAGTCTAACATCAATTAGATTGACGTAAACTGTATGTGTGTTGTTGTTTTTTTGAGCCCGAGATTTTCAATGTAATATTAGCTTACAAGTACATTTCTACGTTTAGGAGTATGGAAAATTTTCATATTATTTTAGAAAAAAAAATCATAATTTTTTGCATGTTGCGAAGATAAATTAACTTTCAGAGGTACGCGCGTGTTAGGACACTTGTTTCTCTAATTTTTTTCTTAACCCATAGTTAAAATAATTTTTATTTTATAGATTTAAAAAAAAAATAAATATATGTCCTGTACTTGAAAATGAGAGAATGATATTGCTCATAGACTTATCTTATTACATGAAAGATATTTGAAAATCTTCAAAAATATGTCGTCTATCCACATACCAACACGTGCGTGTGTTTCATTTCACAAAGATCTTTCGTGTAATTCTTTTTACAATAGAGTATAATGGAACTATAGATAGCCTTGTCATTGATTCAACCCACACATGTTTTCTGTTATAAATAGCTATCTTTCCAATAGATTTTTACGATAATTAATATACTTCATGATTAGGCTTTAAGTAACTCTTTTTGGGGGATCGGGAACATGTGCGCCTCCTGAGGATACTTCATGGGGCGACAGCTGACCATCGCAATAGCAATACCGCAGCTCTTTTCTTATGTCCAATTGAATTCTGATAAAACCCTATTATTTGATTATAATTATTAGACTGATCATGTATATATTTGACTACTTAAAGCTTCTAGACATTCAATGCATTTTCGATAATCGAGAAACAGATTAATTCAAGCTGAATGTAACATGTTTTATTGATGTGCAAAGGCGCATTCAATTATCTTTTACACGCAAAATAATAAATTCAGGAGAAAAGTATTTTGTATGAAATATGATGAGCGATTTGCTAGCACGCTTGTTTAGATTTGTCAAAGAAAGATGAACTGAAGACATATTTTGAATTTGCATTTATTTTATGTTTCTGTCTGTGGCTTTACAGTTTCGAATACACAATGGTATTTTAAACTACATTTAGTTTTTCTTTATCTATTCATTAAGGTATTTCTCAATATTAATTAAGTACATTACTGAAAAAACGAATTAATTTGAACTGGAAAATCTTCTGGTATACATTCAGAAAAGAAAATTATTTTTAAATGTGTTTCGAAAATAAATAAGTTCTTTGATGTAAAGGCAACTATGTTTAAAACTTAAACAATAATATTTGGATTTTTTCTCGCACCTGATATGCACGTGTGAATGCTCTAATTTAATTTGACTAAATGTATTCTCGCTGAAGTGTGTGCTTTTCCGAAGGACGCGGAGTGATTTCGGTATACTATATCAAAAGATTGGATCAAAAGTGTTTATTCTTCTCATTAAACTAAGCAGCATTTTTATTTAAGTAACTTGTAGCCATTGAAATTAACCTCAAGCAGTTACTCTAGGAATTAATAGTTTATCCTGCCCTATTGAAAACAAGATAAACGAACAAATGGAAGACAAAGCTAGGGGTAGCGCACCGTGTGTTCGAGTGGCCTCGGCTTTTATTCTTGGGTAACTAATAAAACACACATCATGTGGAGATTAGCCGTTTCTTATTGGTTTTTAAACTTTATGTATCCTTAAAGTAAACTTCCCCAGATTCAACCTTTTGAATTAGACTTTGCAATCAATTTTAAAATACAAATAATAGTGATTAAATTCTGTCAATAAATTTGCTCATTTTCTTTTTAAAGTGGGAGTTCCATAAACTTTGTGTGTTTGTTTTTAAAGAGAAATGTTTTTAACTCTGTGTAAATAGCCGTAAGAGATCCTTCCCAAAAAGCCTTGGTCCTCATTTATGATTTTTATTAGGGCTTTTTAAAACGTAGAAAAATAAAATATTAGCATAAAAGTTTGATTTGGATAGAGAAAAAATGTATTGAAATGATACCTTTTTAACCAAGTTTAAAAAGTTGTGAAGGACTTGGTTATTTATTAGGTAAATAAACCTTTTCAAAAAGTAAATTTTTTCATCAAATGAAAGAATTTGAACAAGTTTCGTATGGAGGCTCAATGCAAATGTTTGCTTTATGAACATGAAGTGTTTAATTTGTCTGAATAGAAGATTTTTCTGGGGGTAGATCTATAAATTAAATATCATATCGCGATAAGATAGTGCACTGTGACCCCTATAGTAAGTTTTTACAATCTCAATATTATGTCATATTGATTTTGATACCTTAGAACGCAATCATGTGGATTTTTTTCCTTTTTCATTTTTGTAAAGCTTTAATTTGTGTTAATGCTTTGCCCCTATGTAAAAATATCTTTAAATTTGTTTTCTGTTATAAGTTAGAATTTTCCAAACCGTCTTAAATACAAGAAGACATAAGAGAAACTTAAGTGTAAAAAAAAAAAATAATAATGCATGAAAATCTTATATTTTCCTTTTTCAAAAGAACATTTTTATTTCGTAAAATTTTTCTGCCAAACAAATTCACGATTTTAAATATAATTTTTCGAGAAAAGAAACTTTTTTTCTTTAAAGGTAGGTTAATGCAAGAACATAAAAAGAGAAATAAAATAACATCGATTAGATTTCCTTTATAATTCACACATTTCGTGGATCTTCTATATAATGAATTGTCAAGATGTGCAGTATATGAATAATATTAAATTTATGTTTCATCAAATGAAAAATAACACAGCAACATATTGGCTGTTATTTAGTACATAGTTGACAGATATTCAGTTCAAACTGTTTTGGGGCAGCTACTGGAATTACAGTTTAGTCATCACGTACATATGTACCTGGTACTAGTATTTTTCGTAATATATGTCACGAGTTGTTTATAATTAAGTACTCGTGCAGTAATCTGCATCTTAATCGTTTGCATATATCAATTTAATTGAAACGATTATTTATAGCAAATCTACTATGTTCTAGTAAAATAAAATGGACTAGACTATGTTTAAGAGCAATTTCCAATAATTTAAAATTTAAAACAAAGTAGCATGGATTATTCAAAATATATGGTACAGAGGTATATGTTCTATTGTTTTTGCTAAAGAACTTTTTGAAATACATATATGTATAAATTATAACATTTATTTTCTCTGCGAAAGACGATAGTCAAGGACTAAAATCATACGATGAATACACGCAATTTTTTTTTAATCCTCTGCTAAAGTTTCTTTAAGATTTTAAATATATTTTGTTAACCAAAGTCCATTCCGTATTCAGAACAAAAGATTTTAACAATGACCAGATAGGTGTATTAGATTCAAAAGATTTTAAATGACTGTTTTAGTAAGTGATTTAAGAATAGGATTGACTTTAAACGATTCTTTAATTTGAGGATAAATAAGTTACGTTAATAACCATTATTCCCGCTGATTTGACATACTTGAGAGGATCTTGATCTGAAACACAACAAGGTACAGAGCCGATTGTTACGCAAAAAATCAAGGAATGACCAGTCTTTGGACGATTTGGTCCATTTTAGAAACAACATGTCCCTCTTTCCCAGGGATCTTTAAAACAATGTTGTCAATATTTTACATGTAGATCAGGAAAAAGTGATTCTTGTAATCTTAACGGATTGCTAAGTCAAAGAATATCGATATCCCCAAAGTTTATATTCGGTTCATTATACAGACTGTTTCCGTTAAAAATAACTTTTTTTGTAATACATGAAGTTAAACGTCCAAATTAAAAATTCAAGTAATTTTTTTGGTCTAAAAGTCTGAAAATGAAACCGTTTGGTTGCAACAATAGTATATATTTTTAAAGAGAAAATGAGAGTTATAGGAAAGAACTATAAATGTATGGCCAGCTGCTACAAATTTAAACAATACGTAACCCCAATTCGTAAAATGGTTCATGGTAATGAATTAGAAATATAAGCAATCTTTAAATTCAAAATCCTCAGCTGCAGATAGCGATAAACAATATTTCTCGTTTAAACAATACTACTTTTAAGTATTGAGAAAAATTATAAGTTGTAATCTAAAGCTATAAGCGTAATGTGATCTGAATTCAGGGCAGCTGTAAAGGTTATAAGTCAAGGCGATATGCAAATGTATTTAAGAAATTAAATATTGAATTACATATCTTATCGCGATTGATGACGTGAAAGTGTGAATTTTTTTTTTACTGTACACTCGGTACGATGAGGTATTTTGTTCAAAGTTGGTTTGAACAATTTTTATTTCATTTTTCAGTACCATTGGAAAATATGGAAGTACGTACTCATTATTAAAGACTTAACTTCTGGTAAAATATGTATTCACTCTCATTTACAGGTTTCAGATGTTTACTACGAGGGCCGTTCAAAAATTACGCGGACTTTAAATTTGAGAGGAATCTTTGAGAAACATATTTCTGTGAAATTTCATAACTATCGGACGTCTGGAAGAGTATATAATAGCAGAGTGCACGTAATTTTTGAACGGTCCTCGTATTTGGTTGAAAATAGACTCAGTAAGTTATATACTTGAGATTGAAATCGTAAGACTAAAGTATATTGAATTTCTGGTTTTTACTCTTTGCAGATTTGAATTCACTTTAATTTATATTTATTGTCATTGAAATAATATCATTTGTAAGATATATATATTTTTATTTTTAAATTTCTTGAAAAACTAAATGTTTTATACATTAATCACAGAAACAAACGCATTGTTCGCTTTACACACCGCTTTGAAAAAGACTATGATCAGATGTACCCTGGTCAATTAATGAGATATTGAGAGAACAGTGGCGATCAGCGGTCCCTCTGAAGGGGCAACAAGTGGTGCTCTTATTCCAATTCGTGGGACAAATGTTTGTTTTATGCTTAATTTCACAACGTTATCGGGTTCTCAGTAATCCCAGCTTTCGATGGTCCGAATTGTCGACCGTTCTGACCAATTCAAAGAAACGCACGTGTTGCGGACAATACCTTTTCAAAGGTAATTTTTCTAACAGAGAATAAGCCCTCATGAACATCTGATGAAAATGTTTGTTTAAGAGATTTATGGGGCTATAATTGTACCTGTTTAAGAAAAAGTTTTTATCTCACATGATGTAATTTTTTGGGATATTCATTGAAAGAAGAAAAGTTTCGTTTCATTTCTATATTTTTTACACAAGACTCATTTTCAGGATGAAATCAAAAAATGTCTTTCTTTCCTACATAGATAAATCTAAGAAAGTAACAAATGGAAAGATTTTTTATTAAATTTATACAGAAATTAAATTTAGCCATAGAAACAATTTCCGTTTCCTTTTTTCCAATGGGCACTTTTCCATCCTATTGTATAAAAAAAGCACATCATTTATTTCCAAATTATATGGAATACATGTACATTTCTATCTCAGCAGAAATATTTACAATTTCAAAGAAAATTGCGAAGTTTGGACGTTGTTTACACAAATAAAGTAGTTAAATAGTAATAAGTTTGTAGATGAAATATTCTAAACAAGAACTTTTCTGAAATTGTAAATGACTGCGATTTTTTTCGAGGAGAGCAGTACGAGTAGTTCGGCTTAGATACCCTGTTATTAATTAATACTATAAGATAGAAAAGATAGATTTGTTGTTTTCTTAGACTTATCTAGGCATTAAGAGAAGGTATTTTTGAAATAAAGAAATAAATTGTTTTTCTGTGTTTTCATCCATATTACATGTACCTTTGATATTCATACAAACAAAATGAGATAAGATGTAAAGAAAAATGGATTTTATGATTTATTAGTTCAATGAAGAGTCTGCAGAAATAAGAATTAATACATTTACAGTAAATATTGCACCTTTAAAATAAATATTTGTATTCTGTAATATACATGACATTAAATATTACATGCAGATGATACGACAAAGAAAGAGATCGACCAAATTGCGTATACATGTAATTCTTCAGTTTCATTAAAAAACCAACCAGTTTTGCCACAAAACAGGAAAAGAGCTATCTCTTTAATTATTATGCAAGTATTAAAATATTTCAACATTCAAAATTTTATTCAGAGCAAATAAATGTGTTTTTAAATCTCAAAAATACATCATGATACATCAATTTCATCATCACTCTCAGAACTACTTGTAACGTCATCATCCATTGGTTGTTCAAACGCCACATCATTATGGCCATGTGATTGTGAAATATGAATAGTTTTTTCAACGTTTTCTTCAGTTGCTCTAGTCTGTGTGCATTCTAATTGCTTGCAAACAACATGACTATCTTTGTTGATGACGTCATCACCGTCGTTGTTGGAATTTGATTTGCATGGTAAAGAAGTATCACGTGAACCACCTCCAGATAGCATCTCCCGCTCTTTTGAATTCCTCCATTTCATTCTTCTATTTTGGAACCAAATTTTGACCTGAAGGTTTAAAAAATTATTTCAGACATTTCAACATATGCATGTACAATTTCGAGAATATAAAAATGAATGCATTTTTAAACAACTTCTGGCTTATCATGACATATGTTGCTTTATTTAATGTAAATTCCATCATCTTGTGTGATATAAATTAGAGAAACATATGACATTTATTATATTGAAATATTTACATACTAGTTTTTCCTGCTGTTACTATGTTCTCTTAATAATGTGAAGTGATTCACCCACAAATAATAAATTTCATCTTTTTTATCGAACTCTATTTAGGAGAGAAAAAATCTAAATTAATTCACAGGTCGAATAATAAACTTGTGGAGAATTTAGAAATTTCATAAATGACCATTAACAAAAATATTGATATAACTTTTTGAAGAAAGAAAAGAGAAAATAGCCAATGGCGTTGTGTTTCAGACATGCCTATAAAAGAGACAGCGTGTGTCTAAGATGTTTGAGATGATGAAAAATTATTAAAACAGTGATTGGTCATTAAACTTGTGTTTATTTGTGTACGTCATAAACAGCTGTTTGGAATTGTTAACGAAATGCCCCTCGGTTTCCGACTGCATCGATTAGGTGTCAAAGAGAAAAGAAAGCTCTGTCGCTATTAGCTAATGCAGAGATTCCCCCGTGCATGTGATTTACGGAGAAGAGAAACTGTTTAAGATGGTTTTTATCAATTGCGCGACTTCGTCCGATCACGCATGCATTTGGAAGGATTTGTAAAGAAAAGGAAAACCCACGAGGAGTTCCAGGCACTCTGTATTGTAATGGAAACATCTGGTATAGACACTGTATAAGAAATAAATTGGAAATCGGGCGTCGATTTTGTACTTAATTAGTCGTTTAGATTTCATAAAAGTCGCTACAATATCTGGAGATGACATGAATGTTCTTCGGAATTGTTGTCGCGCCCTTGGATATCTTATTCATATTCACACATTTTGCTAATTACAAAAGCAATTCATTTATATACTGCCATGATTGGATTTAATATATCGATATGAAATTAGCTGCATGTTTATTTCCTTGATTGAAACAGAATTGTAAATGTTACGCGTACAGTGAATGACATAAAAATTGACACGTAAATATTTTTTCGCTTAAATTCTTCGCTTTGAAAATTGCGAGGATATACATGAATGAATGCATCTTTTTTCCTGTCTAGGATCCATTTGCATTTTAAAATTGTCAATTAAGACCAGCTCCTTAATTTGCCTAAAGATGCTTTAATGTCGTGAATTTTTGTGAATATAAAAATTTATAAGGGTACCTGCGAATCTTTTAAGCCTAGTTTAGCGGCTAGTTTTTTCCTGTCGGGTTTGCTGATGTATTTCTGTTTTTGGAACATCTTTTCCAGACCCTTTCTCTGCATGTCGGAGAAGACCGCTCTCCTTAACATCCCTCTTCTTGGTTTCCCTCGCATACTACTTAGGAACGTAAACGCATTTGGAACCGGTAAAAGTGGGGAATCTGAAAAATAAATAAAATTTCCTATTTAGGCTATATTGAAATGTTTCTTTAGATATATCCCATAAACTTTGGTTGGTAAGGTACAAAAATATATTTAGATAATAATACACGTAAAAATACAAAGTTAGTAAATCTTTAAGACCCCCCATAACCCCCCCCCCCCCCCCCC
>PRKT01000226.1:37126-58512 GCA_003671525.1 Saccostrea glomerata | reverse complement strand
ACCCCCCCTCACCCCCCCCCCCCCCGATTTTTGCCATGTAAATTCTGCAGAATCTCTAAACTGATCATATGTTTCCCTAATGCATTGTTTGTTCTAATATTATTTATTACATGTATTACTTCCATGGACAAATCCGGGGAAAAAGAAACGATAATTTTATTTATGAATATATAATATACTGACAATATAATGCATGGAAGGGGTCAGGGTTGCATTGCAAACAAATACTCAGGTACACATGTATTCCTTTTCACCAATAACCATATGGAGTTTTTATAGAAATTTAAGGGGATTTATGAATATAGAAATAAAGGATCACCTTGTTGATATATGCGTTTTAAAAAAGTGTGTCAGCAAATAAATAAAACACTGGGGTACGGGGTCAGGGGATCCAGCCATCAAATATGTCCTTGGAAAGCAACATATTCTAGACCTATATTTTACTGTTATTTTATCTATATATTAAAAGAAAAAAATGATGATAAACACGCGCGCCAACGGTAAATATACATTTTTCAATTGTATTGAATTTCCTGGGGGCGATGTAATAATTTGTCATTGGATCTCGTAGGCGATTGTGATTATATTACACGATAAATTTCAATTGGGTTTTATTGAGAATGATAACGATTTAAGCAGCGCCAACTGTTGCCGTCATTTTGTGTACGTTAATTATACTGCATATAATCTCGTAATCAATATTTCGCATATTTATATATTTCCTGAAATATAAACTATTTCTGGTTTTTAAATATATTCTTTATACAAATAGAAAAGACGAATTTGGATTTGAGGATTTGTAAGACTGACAATTTTTATTTAAATAAGTTAGCAATGAATTATTTGATTTATTGCTTTCTATGCACACTAGGAAAAAAAATAATTTTTTTACTTTTGTTCAAGGTCGAAATTAATATTATTTACCATTGAATAAATACCTTTTTTAAAACGACGTGTATCTTATCCATAAATTTTTATAGGGCCATCAATTTGCCTTAATTTAAATTCAATTGCGAGCTCTTGTGTGCACAGGTGTGCATCTCTCTCGCAGCTTTAGAGGAATTTGACAAATTAGTCTGAAAAATTTATTAGCGAATGCAAAATCTGAAGAAGAAAAAAATCCTGCAGAAATTCACCTTTTAGTTAGAGAGAGAGAGAGAGAGAGAGAGAAAATCTTCCTATTGCAAAGTTTAACTTTTTCCACAGTTTATACGGGGTGTCTCATTTGCATTTATCGTCAATTTCCCCCCGTGGAATGAGGTGCGTTTGATATCCTATCTGGTGTGAACAGTGGGTGGTATGACGGCGACTTCTATAAAGAAGACCAGTTCAGTAAATCTGACATATCAAAGGGGTACACATTCAGCTTCGTCGTGTAAATCTGCCCAATAATTCCGGGTTGCCTTCAGTCTAACTCGTTACATACCCTATAAGTATTGAAGAAATCGTGCGAGAGGACACATGTAAACACGTGCGCGCCTTTCATGTATCTTAACTCTTGGGTCAAGTACCTTTCGTGATTAAAGGCTTCTATTAGAATTAACTCAAACTCAATTTGAAAAAAAAAGTTTCAGGGTAAAGAGGTGTTTTTGTCAAACTTTTGTTTATTAAGTGGGTGATACATTTCGAGTATAAAATATTCATTTGATTTGGTTTAAAAGAAGGTATGGGCCGGTCTTTTAATGAACACAAGAATCCCTTTTATTGAGACATTTGATAAGAGATTGGATTGCAATGAAAAAGTTAAACGTCAAGGTATATTACTTGATTATTTATTAGTGTATCTAGGCGAAGAGCACCTCCGGTGTTGTTTGAAATCTTGCATAGGGATAGGAAATATTTTGATTGAACATTTAAATAACGATGACCATTAGCACACACAAATATTAGTACATAATTGCAGAAGTTTATTATATTGATCGAATTTTGGCTTTTATCGCGCAATTATTGCCCATGATAATATCTATCTTTGAACAATTAAACACGGTCCGGTCCATCTCGAGCTGAGGCCTCGGACGAACCGATATCGCCCCGGGTTTTCTTGGCTCTCATACAGTGGCGCCGAAATGACAGTCATTTTTGTGAAATAAACAAATGATAAAAGAAAAACTCGTTAGCATGGCCATCAAACTAATATATACATCAATGGAATAACTCAGCACTCTGGTGCTAAATTTTCGGAATTTTTCTTATCAAAAGACAATATTGCATAGACCTTCATCGAATTCTTAATTGCAAGATCTTAAGTTTAATGATCGCAGAATTTGTTTTTTTAAATAATTAATTGCAGTAATACAAGCTTGTTTAATAATTTGATTTTTGCCAAATTCAATGGGTGACAAAGAGGAGAAAGTTTTATATCTAGCAACAGAAAAGCAGAAACATATTTTCTTACTTGTGAAATAAGGATGCCTCATCATTCCATTCAGGTGTGGATCGTAGAAAGGGTGGCGCGGAAAATAGGCTGTAGGGTGAGGCAACCCTTGCCCAATAAACCCTGTTCCACATGTCTTTAGGTAGGAGGCTGGGAGCCCGGGGAGGGACGATGGAGGGGTAGTCAGTGTCGAAGAACATGTTTCTTCCACTGTAAATCAAATAAGAAAGATATTATATTTCTATATCCTAAGTCTAAGTAACCCATGAGGAAAAATGAAGTTATTTTTATAATCAAATTAAATTGTCCAGAAAAGTAAAACAATTTATTTTTGAAAAAAATGGATCGAAGACTGCAAGCTTTAGAAAGGTAAGTAAATTCAGATTTAATATTTTTGAAATTATATTTTAAAATAAAAATTTTGTTTTGTTTAAATTTGACTTACCGTGTTTTTGTACACTCTCATCGTCAGAGGATCCTAGAATCGCGTTAACTCCGAATTTTAGGAACGATGACGCTGAAGGATTTTGTCGCGAACCGTCACCAGGAGATTTCGGCTGTGGGGGTAGGACGGGTCTCCCCAGGGGAAATTGGCGAGACAACAATGAGTGACCCCTCTCACGAAGTAAATTTTCAACAAGATACGATGCAGAGGGCCCCGGTTGACCAAGTCCTTGAGCGTCCAAATTGGCAGCTGAACGAAGGTATGTTTGATACAACTGTGAAGGTGAAATCACATTTGGAAACATTTTTAAACCATGTAAGTCTGAAAACTGTTTTGTACTAGTAAAAATTCTGACAAAGTATTCTATCTTGCCTTTGCCCTGTTTAAGACATGCAAGAATCACCACATTCCTTATGGGTACTATGTAAGAGTTAGCGGCATCAACCTGTTTTATCCCATATTTTTTATGAGCAGATACGATAAAATTTATTCGGTTTGATTAGCTTCTAATTCTAAACAATTTGCAAAAGCGGTATTTTATACATTATAATATCAACAAATACTGAGCACGTGGCTTTTAACCAATCAAATGCGCAAAAACCTTCCAGCTTCCTTCGTATTGATATTTTCTCAGCTCGTCTTCGTTCGATATAGGCGGAGCTATGGGCCGAACAAATGAACCGATTTGAGGGACACTAAGATCTCATTTACATAGAATCGAAGCAATCTAAATAAAGTTAAATATTTCACGGTACTGGATATGAATTTTATAATGCTTTTTGAATGTTCGTTAAAGGGCAGAGCGCTTCGGAGACACCAAGCCACCGTGAACAATTAATCCGTTTTATCCGAATTCGCTAAATCCCAAGTTTCAATGGTGCGAAGATCGACCTTGCGTTTATTTTCACAGAGGATATAGATAACTTTGGACAATAAACTGTTTTTCTAATCAATCTCGGAATACTTTGGTTATACAAAATTACTCCATCTATTACTTACACTTTTTAGTCTGAATTTCCATATCAAGTTTTTTTTCTATAATCTAAAAGGTCTTTGTTCACAGTTTAAGTCAGTTACATGTATGTTGTGTTGTTTCATGCCATTTGAATTCATCTATACTTACAAGCAAACTTTAATAGAATAAAAAAAAATATGTTTAACATAACATTAATCATATTAAAAAAAAAGTTTTTCCTCTATCACTAAGATATGTATAATATACAAATCTTAACTGTCCATAGCTACAAATTGTAGAGAACACTAAGATTAAACATTTAAATTAAATTATTATTTATTATACAAAGTTTTTGTCGAAAGTTATATTTTTTTTTTAGATAAATGGTGAGAGGAACAATGCATGCAGATGGTTTCTTTTTTTGTTTGTTGATTTTTTTAATTACTTGTACATGTAACTACGTACATGATATGATAATCAATCACAATTAAAGCTTATGAAGAACGATTCGAGGTAGCACACTTATTTCTAATATAGACCCAGTAATCTTAATCCCCTCATTTGCAGTCAAGTGCCGAATAGTAAATAAAAAATTTAAAGAGAGTTTTGGAAATTCGATCCTTATTCGGTTCAATTTGTGATCCATGAAATAATTATTTGCAATTATTTTCACGTTAATTTCAACGAGTCCTTTCACCCTCATACACGAACTGCCTTGTCTTTTCGATAATTTGAAAATTCGCCGCACTGCTCATAAATCGAAAGGGACCATTTAATTTAGGAAGGAACAAATGCTCATAGGTGATAGAAATGACCCTCCCGAGACGGATGGGCGTTGACCTTTTTAATTGCATATGACCCCCGTATGACGAATGCGGTTAATATCATTCTGCCGAAGACTAATAAATAAACTTATAAAGCATCAAACGTTTGCAGTCAAACCGGGGGTTACGTAGGTCCTTCTCTGGCCAAAAGAAGTGTCCTCAAATACGGGGGTTCTTAATACGGATGGGTTGACCAAATCAAGATAGAATTTCCTCACAGCTGGGGTACTGCGGTCGTTATTGCGCGTCGGTAATCGGTTACACGCCGGAAGAATAGGTCCAGCACGGCGTGTAATATTGGGCGCAGTGATACGAATTTGCAAAAAAGAGATAAAAATGTTTCGTTGATGGAAAAGAAAAGTTCCAAAGCTTGTTACGATTTATTCATATCGTCTTCTTATAGAAAGTACACGATGAAGACAGATGGATGAAAAATTATTAATCATTTTGAGATTTTTTCAATTGTGTCTTTTTTGCATATATTTTCATAATTTAACCATGAAATATTTTTATCATATCATTTTTCTTTTAATATTTATTAGAAACGTTTACTAAAATTTAATTCACATTAAAATTGAAATAAGGGGATCTTTAATTTATTCATTTTTAAATCGAATTCTTATCAAAAATGATAATTTAATGAAACATATAATAATCTATTTCCAAATGATATTTTATACGTTTCTGGAAGTTCTAACATTAAAAAAAAGTAACTAAAGGGGAATGATCTTCCATGTAAATCTGCAGCTATGTTCCATTTGATAAGATACATGTATAAAGAAGTTAAATTACTACCTAACTTCATGTTTACGCTTGCTATACATAAATAAACAAATAGATATAATAAAGGATTGTAATTTGATTTTTATTTATTACCTATGTATGATTGATAATTTTTCATGTTAAATCATATAAATTGTATTAGTCATGTCGTAAAATTACATTGTAGATAAAAAGGCAATTTTTTAATTTTTCGATATGAATATATTATCAACTCTTTGGAATTTCTTAATTCATACAAATAAAGTTCAAACTGTCATTTCTTTTTTTTAATTATTTGTTTTTCGTTAACATTTTTCAAACACGTTTTCATTGAATTGTGTTTATACTGTGTACATGTACTTTTATAAAATAAAAAAAAATTACACAGCTAAAATTTATAATTCAAAAAAGGACTTAAGCTTCAGAAAATATTCCAGGGGAAGTCAAATTTAAATTGTAGACGTGAAAATTTTATGTAAAGGGTAAATATATTCATTGTATTCATGTTCACTTTAAGTTTTAGCAAATATAATTTAAAACATACTGTATATATACTAAGAGGTCGACACAACTGATAAAAGAATCATTCTTTGTCTTATAATTGTAACAATCTTATTAAAAGCACATTTTTTATATAAAAATTTAAACAAATTTATAGTTTTGACGCTAATATGAGATGATTTCATTTTACACAATTAGCACCACGCGACGAAACTTATTGATATGCAAAACGACGCGATTCTCGCTTAGGTCACGTGCAGAATGACATGTCACCTATCAAGTTATTAGGAAACGTGTTGGATTTCCTGTATAAATTGTTTTAGAGTTGTCTGATGCGGTAACTAATCTTCGTCAACCATGTAACTCGGTTAACTGATTTTCTGTTTAAGCGACAATGTACTAAATCACCCCAGGATGATTTACATATATTGAAATGAGATGTTATTTATAAAAATCTTCATATTCTCCAAACAATACAATATTCAAAACATTTGAATCATTTTATGCCAGAGGTCAAATAGAGATACGGGTACATAATATATAATAAATAATATTGTTTATTTATTTATTTGCACAACAAAAGTTGTTAGAGAATGTTTATTTTAAAACTGTAATGGATTTCGTAGAACAAACAAGAGGCCAATGGGCCTTATAGGTCACCTGAGTACATGTATCATGTAACAACTTTTCAGCAATTGAACTTGGTTTGTGTTTTAAACAAATAACCATAAAATTCACAATTTTGCACCATTTTTTATCATAATTATACACTTAGCATGTTTACTTTGTTTATTTAATACCCAGAGAGAGAAAATGCCTTTTAACTTTATAATCACCAGTTGTGCACCCCTCCCCACAGAAACCACTGACCCTGGGGCCAAATATTTCAAAACTGGAAATTTCATTTCAAATTTTATTTTATCGTAATTTGTTGATTAATACCAAAGTACAGATTTCAAAGCATTAATTTATTTTCAGACTATGTACCCCCCTCCCTCCAAATACCTCTGACCCAGGGGCCCGGAAATTAATCCATTTAGGAAGAAGCAGCTTTCTTCCTCATGAATATGTACTTACATGTATATCATAATACCGAGGAGCCAAGGAAAAGAAAAGATTTTCAAAGAATTCATGCATTTTCATTATATAAACATTGGAGCTCCGCCCTAACACAAGAAGCCCTGACCCAGGGGCCATGAAATTCACAAATGTCAAAGAGGCATCCTTCCTCCTCAAAACTAACAACGTTCATTGGCGCATAAAAGAATACTTTCAAAGAATTCATGCAATTTCACAATATAATCTTTATAGCCCCGCCCTAGCACTAGAACCCCTGACCCTGGGGCCATGAAATTCACAATTTTGGAAGAGGCAGCCTTATTCAACATAACTATGGACTTGGTTAATTTATTTAATCAATTATAATGCCCATGAGCAGAGGAGAAGAATTTCAATGAATTTATACATTTTCACTATACATGTATAATCTAATAGCCCCACCCTACCACTAAACCCCCTGATCCTGCGTCATGAAATTCACAGTTTTGGAAGAGGCAGCCTTATTCAACACAACCATGCATTTGGTTAGTTTATCTAATGCCCATGAGCAGAGAAGAAAAATTTCAAAGAATTTATGCATTTTCAATATATAACTATATAGCCCCACCCTAGCACTAGAACCCCTGACCCTAGGGCCATGAAATTCACAATATCGGAAGAGGCAGCCTTATTCAACATTACTTGGCATCATAGCCCCACCCTAGCACTGGAACCCCTAACCCTGGGGTCATGATATTAACAATTGTGGAAGAGGCAGCCATATTTAGCTTAACTATGCACTTGGTTAGGTTTTTTTATACCCAGGAGCAGAAAAGAAGAAATAATGAATTTTCACAATATAATCTATTTAGCCCCGCCCAGCACGTGAACCCCTGACCCTGGGGCTATGAATTACAAAATTTTAGTAGAGGACTTACAATCATACCAACAGTTTGAATGCTTGATGTCCAGGAGTAAAGAAGAATATTTTTAAAGATTGCACTAATTTTAGTGGTTTTGGCCCCACCCCTCAGGCCCCAGAGGGGACAGGGACCATGACATTCACAATTTTTGTTTCCCTTTACCCATAGATGCTATATGCCAAAATTGGTTGAAATTGGTTCAGCGGTTTCAGAGAAGAAGGTGAAAATGTTCAAATGCTAACACACGATGGACGCCGGACGAAAACGGATAGCAATAGTTTATTAAAGATGCAAATCATGCGAACGATCTTCAATTGCGTTGATACATGTACACGTAAAGAATTAGACACATTTTAGAGAAAATCCCATCGATATAAAGTAAGGGATTTTTCTTTGTTTTTCAACATCCAGCAACACTTACTTTTCCAACAGCTAAACTAATTTGAAAATATTAAACTTTGTTGAAGGATATTAGAAACTGCAACATTATGACAACGATAACCTTGACGTTTACATGTAGATGTCATAAAAATGGCATTTTGAATATATGGTTTTGAAGTGAAAATTTTGGGTCTTTGAAATTAGATGTAATAATTCGAAGACTCATATAACGAATAGCATTTGCTGGCTTAGGAAGACTTCGTGCACGATGGTCCTGAGTGCCGAGTGCAGGATCTAGTGACCCCGATTAATAAATTGATTGCTTTTTACCTGGTAAGTCCCGTTCAGAATATTTCACTCAAAGAGATGTCATTATATAAGGATCAATGGCCTCAAATTAAATTTAGACTTCTCGACACTCAAGACCATTGAACAGGAAGCAAACTTTACTTTGTCTGTGTAATCGCTTGCCCGAACACCAGACAACGGTTTTCAACTTGAAGATTTCATCCGGGGGACCCAAAGTGGTCGAGGCACTGTCCTTGTTAGTAGGTACAATTTATCATTAAACGCTGAATGAAGTTTATCACATGTTATGTTGTTAACATAATTTAAAATGATCTACAGACTTTCCCGTTTGTCCGACGATGACAAGGATGTGACCAGTAGACAGACAGACAGGGGACCTCTTTCCTAAAAGGAATCCGATCCCATATCTGATGCTTCCGAGATCCATGTTTGCTCTACATTTGTACTGTTTAGATGGACAAAAAATGGGCTCGTTCTTAATTTTTTTTTAATAATTATTCTTTTTTGTTTATTTTTTTCAATGACATTTTAAATCAGAACTCCCTGACTCAGGGGATAACTGAAGTTCCCTAAGCTTGCTGACTATTTCCAAGATAATAATAAGTTTAAGACAAGATATCAATCTTGCTCATGTTGAAATTGTTCATGTTCTTTTTGTCAGTAGCTTTACTAGTTCCAGACATTGTTTTGTCCGTAGAGTTTGCTCTTGCACATCAGATCAACTTATAGAGATAAACTTTATGCAGGTGATAAATGTGTAATGCTACATAATTAAAGGAAGTTTATCATTTAACAATTTTTCAATAAAATTTGTTCATATAAATTACAAAATACATGTAGGTCTACTTATATCAGAGCCAAAACTCCGACAGATTATTGCGAAAATAGATCTCCAATAAACTACATCGATAAGGTCAATCAAAAACCCTAACATCTTTTTAATATTAAATTTGTATTCCTTTTGTATCACAATCAGAATGTTAAAATAATTTTGTAAATGACAAATGACAGGATAAAGTAAATTTAAAAAATCTTGACTTTAATTTCAAAAGGGCAATGATTGTATAATATATTCAAAATTATTTATTTTGGTATTGTATGTCGTGGCTAAATATACTGTACATGTATGTCGTGGCGACCGTTCCTCCCGATGAGACCGCGTACATGTAAATGACGGTCCGTGCTGGCACGAAAAAGACCGTATGTATCGAGAACATTCATTACTTATAACTGGGTTGTTTAAAAATGAATAAAAAAATCTCGAAGGTACGTTAAACAAACAAACATTTAAATAGACAGAAAAACACGGGTACACTTTTTGCTCCCCTCCCATCCAATTGTAAAAGACGGGAACAAAAAAAAAGAAGACAGTGCAGATTAGCTAGCTTGTCGTAAAATTATAGTAACCCTGATCGTTTTATATGGTGGCATATTTCTGCCCCTTGTGTGCAAGTTATTTTTCTATCTAATATGTCGACATGCAAGATAAATATGTTGACATGCAAGATAGTTATGTCAACATGCAACATAAATATGTTGACATGCAAGAAAATTGCAACCAAATAAGTATAATAAAAAATCTTCAAAAATCTCAAATATCGCCCACATGTGACATCTAACATGCTAGATGCTACTTATCTATGTTAACGACGTGCAAGATAAATATGTTGACATAGTTATGCTGACATGCAACTTAGTTATGTTGACATGCAAGATAAATATGTCGACAAGCAACTTATTTATGTTGACATGCGACATATTTATGTCGATGCAACTTATTTATGTTGGCATGCAAATTAGTTATGTTGACATGCGAGATAAATATGATGACATGCAACTTATTTAGGTAAACATGCGACATATTTATTTCGACATGCAACTTATAAGTTGCATGTCAACATATTTATCTCGCATGTCAACATAACCAAGTTGCATGTCGACATAAATAAGTTGCATGTTAACATAAATAAGTTGCATGTTAACATATATAAGTTGCATGTCGACATAAATGAGTTGCATGTCAACATAAATAAGTTGCATGTTAACATGTCTAAGTTGCATGTCAACATTTTTATCTTGCGTGTTAACATAAATAAGTAGCATTTAGCATGTTGGATGTCACATGTGGGCAATATTTGAGATTTATGAAGATTTTTTAAGATTTTTATTT
Source organism: Saccostrea glomerata (assembly GCA_003671525.1). Taxonomy (NCBI): domain Eukaryota; kingdom Metazoa; phylum Mollusca; class Bivalvia; order Ostreida; family Ostreidae; genus Saccostrea; species Saccostrea glomerata. The sequence continues at coordinate 47,830 of PRKT01000226.1, read as the reverse complement.
TATTGCAATTTTCTTGCATGTCAACATATTTATGTTGCATGTTGACATAGCTTTGTTGCATGTCAACATATCTATCTTGCATGTCGACATATTTGATAGAAAAATAACTTGCACATAAGGGGCAGAAATATGCCACCATAGTTTTACAATAATATACATTTGTATTCTCTAATTTTTGGAGCAAGTCAATAAACTCTCCACTTGTCATACAAATTTTTCCGAAATCACAGTGAAAAGCATCGGAATTTCCATAATTTACTTTGTCAGTCTTGCGATGTAAATAAGCTCAGTAGTTTGAGAGGAGAACTGAGAATCATAACAAAACTGAAGTTATCAAGACTGAAGCAAAATTTTGTTTTGATTGCGTTGCCTATTGTTGACCTTAAGGAATTTTTGTTGACCCTAAGGAATTACCCTACATGTCATATCCTTTAAATATCAATATAGATTTTAGGCCTAAAATAAAATATTGTTTGTTTGCAGTTGCCGACCGACCCACTGAAAATGCACCCGACCCAAACTTTTTTTAGCCATTTCGTAATATTTTTTTTTCTCCAATTTTTCAAGATATTAAAACTGTTTCATTTTCAATTTTTGTCTTCATCAATCATTAGTTTATACCAAGAGTGCAGCTTATTCATGTATTGTAGGCCTATAAAAACTTAATTTTATGGTATCTAACAAAGATCTGGAAACAATTTTTTTTTTTCAAAAAAAAACAAAAATGCCTACCTACCTACCCAGACTCAAAATTATAGGTCGGCAACTGCAAACAAAGAATTTTTTAAGCTTGGCCTTATAAGGTGTTGTTCTACGTCCCATCCGGTATTTTTTTTTACCCACATAGAGACGTCACCATATACCGCTTAAAGACTTTAAATTTTGATTTTTACTCGGTACTCAGGGCCATTGAGTAGTGAGGCCTAGGAATATTTCATGCATACGCCTGCCGTGACACGGGACCTCGGTTTTTAAGGTCTCATCCGAAGGACCCGTAACTTTCACTTTAAAGTACCGAGCGCATGGCGAAGGAATAGTTGCTAGCAATTTCTTTTATCGACTTAGTTCAGTCGGGGCCGAGATTCCTTTTAGATTCTGATATCAATTATGGATTTTTTTCTTCCGTGTTAACATGAGACCAATACATGTAAATGAATATTTGAGGTTTGATGTTTCTAGAATATGTCTAAAACATTAAAACGTAGAATCGTGTCCGATGGAGAAGTGACTTTAGTGAGCATCTCTTGCCGACCGGTCTTACCCCCGTGTGTTCCTTGTCACGATAAAAAAAATCAGAAGTCTTTATCGAGACTGAAGCTCTACTGGTTTGAACTTATAGCAAAGGAATTGAAAGTACTTAAGTTGGGAATTGAAACTTTACAACAGCAATAAATAGAATAATGATCCTTGATTAAGTCTCTTATGTTCTTTGCATGCCACATTATATTATAATCAGACTTAAACTGTATTTGGAGTAGCATTTTGAGAGTTTTTAACAGAAATTTCTAATTTTAGTAACCAAGGCAATAATGTTCATCAAAGTCAAAAACCAATTTACAGAATTGTGTATCTTAGTGTAGTCTACTCGTGTGCCAAGTTATATTGAAATCAGACCAAAACTGTTGGAGACATAGCATTTTGAAAGATTTCACAGAAATTTCTATTTTTAGAAACGACGGCAACACCGTTCATCAAAATCAAAAACCGATACACAGAATTACATACCATAATGTAGTCTACTTGTGTGCCAAGTTAGATTGAAATCAAACCAAAACTGTAGGAGGAGTAGCATTTTGAAAGAATTTCACAGAAATTTCTATTTGTAGTAACCACGGCAACACCGTTCATTGAAATCAAAAACTGATAATCAGAATTATGTATCTTAGTGTAGTCCACTTGTTTGCCAAGTTATATTGAAATCAGACCAAAACTGTAGGAGTAGTAGCATCTTGAAAGAAGTTCACAAATATTTCTATTTTTTTAACCACGGCAACACCGATGATCGAAGAATTATTGCCTGACGTCATGGCTGCAGGCTGTATAAGGATTGATATTTGCAAAATCCGAAACTAATAGATCATACCTAGAGAGCTATATTTTGTGAAAGCTGATTCTTGACCTTCATTTTAAAAGAAACAGTTTTCAGAAAAAAGAATATTACTGATGCAAAATACTGTTGTGTTTACTTCCTTAAATCTTATTGCATGGAACGATTATTCCATGTGATTCTCCGTGTATCCTTATTACTGCATTTCTATACTACTGGATCAGTCCATTTATATTCTGCGAAAGGGGTGAATCGCACTTTTCGCGCCAAATTTCACTTTTTTCGCGCCTCTTCTTGGATTGTTCTGTTGTATGAATTGGTGTTCTAACTTCCATGGAATTAGAGATTATCCTCTTAACCTCCTTCTCTTGTTTCAGAAATTCTGTCTTCAAATGAATGTTTTATTTCATTATTTTAAACAGCATATCGTATAATATATCAGTATACGGACATGCAACACTTAAAAAAAAATGATTTTTCTTATTTGTTGTCCGATCCCGCGGTTGGATTATTCCATAAACGGACTATTCCAATAAAAGCAAGAGGCCCAGGGGCCACAACGCTCACCTAAGAACATCGGCTAGGATAAAGCACATATCAAATCAGAACTGAAAGTTTACTGAGGGGGAGGGGGGGTCATGATTTGAACAAACTAGAATCTACACTACCTGAGGATGATTCCAGATAAATATCACTAATCATGGCTTTGAAGTACTTGAAAAGAAGATTTTAAAAGGTTTCCCTATATATTCCTATATAAAAATTTGATTTGCCATTTTGGCCCCACTCTAGCCCCGAGGGTCATGATTTGAACAATTTGAATCTACATTACCTGAGGATGATTCCACATGAGTTTCATCTTTCATGGCGCAGTGGTTCTTGAGAAGAAGATTTTTAAAGATTTTCCTTTTTATTCCTATGTAAAACTTTTGACGACCATTTTGGCCCCACCCTACCCCCGGGGGTTATGATTTGAACAAACTTGAATCTACACTACCTGAGGATGATTCCACATGAGTTTCATCTTTCCTGGCTCAGTGGTTCTTGAGAAGATTTTTCCTATATATTCCTTTGTAAAACTTTTAACGGCCATTATGGCCCCAACCCTAGCTCCGGGGGTCATGATTTGAACAAATCTGAATCTATACTACCTGAGGATGATTCCACATGAGTTTCATTTTTCCTGGCCCGATGGTTCTTGAGAAGAAAATTTTCAAAGATTTTTCCTATATATTCCTATGTAAAACTTTGGTATGCCATTTTGGCCCCACCCTAGTTCCGAGGGTCATGATTTGAACAAATCTTAATCTACACTACCGTGAGGATGATTCCACATGAGTTTCATCTTAGCTGGCCAAGCGGTTCTTGAGAAGAAGATTTTAAAATGCCATTAATTTTTATCTAATTCATAATTATCTCCCATTGGAAAAGGGCATGGCCCTTCATTTGAACAAACTTGAATCTCCTTTACCCAAGAAAACTTTGTAGCAAGTTTGGTTGAAATTGGCCCAGCGGTTCTTGAGAAGAAGATGAAAATGTGAAAAGTTTACAACGACGACAGGCAACGGACAAATTTTGATCAGAAAAGCTCACTTGAGCCTTTGGCTCAGGTAAGCTAATAATAAACAACGCATTTCAACAAAGTCATGGTCTCCAGATGCATGAAAAATTTTATGTCTCTGTTCAGATGCACACAATAAATAAGAAGCAATTAAGTAGTGAATTATTTCATTCTCAATTTATGATAGTGGGACTACCTATAGATCCCTTTTTTAAAGAAAAAAACATTAATTAACACACATAACTACTGTTTACTTCAGTGGAGAAAATACACCCCCAAAAAATGTGTATTTGATTATATCTATCTTTTAGAATGTTGACAATGCATGATTTGGTAACAGATTTTATAATAGGTGTTACAAAGAAGTTCGAAATCAATTTAGATCCAAGGGCAGATCACTTAACTTGCAGAAACACCCCCGCCCTTCACAGAATACCAACTCTTTAGTATGCAGTGTAGAGATGATTCTTCTAAAAGTAAAAATAAAATCAAGATTTCATTTACGCAAGGTTCTCAAAAACAGAAGTATTGCTCAAAAGGTTTATAACTTCACATGCAGATATTGATTGATTTTGTCAGGCAAGCTTTTTAAAAAGCTGTTACTTGTGTATCTTTGTCTAGTCTACTTGTGTGCCAAGTTATATTGAAATCGGGCCAAAACTGTAGGAGTAGTAGCATTTTGAAAAATTGTTTACAGACAGACGAACAGCTAGACAGTCGGACGCATTACTATCGCATAAGCTCTTCTTGTCTCTGACAAGTAGAGCTAACAACGTAATCAATTTGTGGACAAATAAATTCTATGTGCAAATAATACAATAAGTATGGAAAATGTTTATCAGTATTTTGACTCAATGATAGAATGTCCTTGCTGACAAGGTACATGTATACTTAATCGACCATAGATTATGGAAAATACATGTTAAGAGTTTAAACGAGACCTTTGATATTCTTGCTTCATCAACTTCTTTGGCAATAACTCATCTTGTTTAGGAATTATTCGTACGTAGAGAATGTTCTTAAATATCGAATCAACTTAGTGATATAAATCCAGGTGGTAAAGGTGTATTGCTAGCCTATTTAAGTAAGGACAGCTGATTGAAAAAGTGAAGACCACATGCATGTTTAATATAGCTATGTTATAAGATTATAGTTAACTTTTTTATGGTAATTGAAATATCTAAATATAATAGAGACAATTTATTGCCTCTGTTGGGGATCTAACCCTGGACCTCTGGCATGCCAGTCCAGTGCTCTACCAATTGAGCTAAAGGGTTAACCCACTAGCCAAAGCTAGTAGGATGCCATGTATCTTACACTTCCACATTGTCCCCCTCCAGAGAATGAGATGTCCTTATCTCTTTCGGAGTGCCGATAACTGTGGGGCGATGTTCTGGGGGCAATCACTTTCACCCGCCCGAGAACACCCGGGTCCCAACGTGGGCGCCAAATGTAACAGAGAGAATTTATTGCCTCTGCTGGGGATCGAATCCGGGACCTCTGGCATGCCACTCCAGTGCTCTATCAGTTGAGCTAAAGGGTTAACCCACTAGACAAAGCTAGTAGGATGCCATGTATCTTACACTACCACACAAATATAAAACAGAAATTTTCACTCGGATATATCGTGTCGACATATAAATGGACGTAACTATTCTATATTAATAATACGACGACGATACATGTATATCAATGTCTAGTTGAAAGCGACAGCAAGAGGTTTGCTTCATCTTATATATGAGATTTGGAAGACATTCTATTTCATATGAATTTCGTGATACAAAAATAGGTCTGCTTGTAACAGGTGCAAATGCTACCTATGAGAATTCCGTTATATTGTTGGGAAGCATGGTTTAAAATTGCTCATACATGTACATACATGTACATACATGTATTGTCAATCATAACTTCGTGCATCCTCCAAATATTGAAGCAATATGAGCTGCAACTTTGATGTCAGAATTTTTTGTTGCAAAATTGTAAAAAAAAAAAAAAAAAAAAAAAAAAAACTATTTCGTTGAGAGAAAAAAAATAACCTTAATAAATTTCTGTCGTTCATATTTGCGATGGAAGAACTGTTTATTAGCTTCGATTGAATCAAAATTACATTATTTTCGTCCTGTACAATTATGATTTCTTATGTAAATATGTATATTGGATTGCATATAGAAGTCTTTCTTCTGCTTTATTTTAGTCTAATTGATCATAAAGGTTTAAGTTACATACAAATTTATTCATTTTAATACATTTTAACACTAAAATATTTGTATAACTAAGCTGGATTTAATACTGTCAAATTCAATAAACAGCAGCAACAGTACATGTAGTGATATGAACTACTCTGTATTACAATGTGGACAAAAGAATTGATCATTCCTTCGCACAACACGTACTGGAGAACAATAAATCAAGTGAATCAAATGATATGGCTGCAGTCGTCAGATTGGCCCACTTTACAAATACCAGAGAAATGCATCTCTTCAACTCATTTGGCTGGACCTCCTTGAAAATGCAGCAAAACTTAGATGGATCCATCTCAACATCACTGTCAGTGTCTGAAGTGTTTTGAGATCCCCAGAGACGGTCAGATTCTTTGTAGAAGTTCCAGGTAGATCATCATGAAGTGCAATTATCTTTAAACTTTCCTCTGATGCTTCTTATTCCATACATCTTCTCTATTTTCTTCTGACATTTTGCATGATCTTTCCTTCTTTGATATTCATTTTCTGAAATTTCTCTCCCTGAAACAATCTTGCTCATTGTCTTCTCTCTTTCGGGCGTCTCCATATGAGTGAAAATGAGGGACGTTAAATAATATACAATCAATCAATCATCTCTTTCATTTCTCCTTCACTCTCTTTTACCTTCAGATGGTTCTCCCCTTGTGACTTTGATTCATAATTTTGCTGATCTACGTTTTTTTTCGTTTTTGCTCCTCCAATCATCTCTCAATCTCTTGGCTTTCATTTCTAGTTTTAGCAGCCAGATCCTTGAAAATTCTCCTGGTATCAAATACCCCGAAGGAACCGTGTCTTTGCAAAGAGGGTAAATTCCAGTTCGACGAAATCCAAACTGGATGTTTTTGGGAGACATGTGCCTTTGTATATGCCTTGCCTGCGACTTCACAAATGAAATATCTTGTAATTGTTGTTGTTGTTTCCCTTATCATCTTGTGTCACTGATTTCTGTACATATTTTGGAACGGACCTTAGCAGGCGATGACGACATCCATTGGCTGCAAGACATGGCATGTGTGGGCTGGAATTATAAAGATGATTACTCCTTTTTGTCCTGCCCACTCTACCAGTTCCACTGACACTTGGGAAAAGATGCCAGATCTGTCCTCCATCTCGTGGAACAAACTTGAGGAAGTGGTGTTCCAGATAGTATCGGAATATTAATCCGTTTGACCACCCAGTTTCTCTAACTGTGCCAATAGCCCAGGGGATGCTCCACTAGACAGCTCTAGCATCATCCGTTTCCTTGGAAAGATGTTTTAAAGGTAGTATACAGACAGCACTTGCACCGCCTCAATTAAGAATGGTGACAGTTTACAACGACCTGATGTCACTGATTGGGGGGCAGTAAGTTGAATCTCATACATGTACCACCGCTGGTATATTTCTTCAAAGTCCATCGCTTTAAAAACCCTCTCATCCACTTCATAGAAAATGACTTGTCATGAAACCTTACGGTTTGCGCAACTGCAGATATAATCTCGCGAGATACGAGAGGAAAATAAGAGGGATATGACTCTAGCACCATTGCCTTCGACTATATGTAGTTGAAAATTTTGTGAAATTTCTTTCAAACAGGATTCCCCCTACAGTTTTACTTACATTGTAATATAACTTGGCACACAAGTAAACTTTTTTACTTTATTGCTATCTGTTGCAAAGTTTCAAATCCAATTGCTACTTTTCTTTAGGTATATGTACTGAGTATACAGTACATACAGATCAGTAGAGCTACAATCTCATCCGAGACTTCTATTTTTATTTACTAGACTTAATTTCAAAATATTCCGCTACCTGATCAATAGAGTAACTGATCGATAGGGGTTGCTTACTCCTCCTAGGCACCCGATCTTACCTCTTGAATTCTTATACCTCTGATTTACAGATTAATTTATTTTTTTTCTTTCTTAAGACTGAAGACCATTTGCTATTTCTTAAGGTTTCATACATTTACCTACGTGCAGTTGCTGCTTTGCCTGAAAGTTTTTTTATTTGGCTATTCAAGGTAATTGGGGTAGTTTTAACTAAACACAATGGTATTTCTTTTCTCTTTATACAAGCTATTGATAATACTATACGGGTAAACTGGTTTCAGTCCTCTCAATATTTCCCGTAAATAAGATCTGAAAACACCTATTCACGGCAGGAGTTTTGTCAGACGAGTTGTCGTACAATAAACTAAGTAAAACGTGTACTGCACATGCATTGATTTATGGCACATACGTCAAACTAGTATTGTAAACATTCTTTACATTATATAATGGATATAAATCACAATTTTTCATGCAGATTTATTTCAAAAATGTTAAACATGGGAAAGAGGATCAGTGCTTGAAAAGAGCAGGATTTAATTAATGATTTAAAATGTATTTCTAAAAAAAAGTATTTTTAAAAAGAGTTATTCAAGATTTACAACTAATTAACACTTAAAGATGATTAAGGTAGGATTCTTCTCACATTTCTTGTATTTAAAAATTAATGAAAATTTCACAGAATCAAGAGGACAATATCACTAAGTGATGGTATCAGTGAGATTAAATTTGACCGTTTAATATTAGAGGCAAGGTCAGGTCTAGGTCATTACCCTTTTCCTGGACATTAAGAATAAAAAATTACTGTTTCCGATCATGCGATCCCTACTTGCAATTCAAAAGATTGAAGGTTTTTCTTTTTGCATAAAAAGATACTACCATATAGGGCCTATAAGATGATATTACTAAATAGACATGGATAATTTAAATAATTATGGATATTTGCTAATCCGAATTTCCTCTACTTTTCTTAAATTTTTAAGATTTATTAAATATTTTTATATGCTTCCTATATTTAACTTTTTCCAATTTTCACATATAGTATTAAATTTGTCACAGAAAAGTACAAAATGATACAAAAACTAAAACTTTTGATCGTTTACTAAGGGAGAAATAACACTTTTTTACGGATTTTTGGCTCAAATCTGTACTTAGATTTGAAGCAATTTAAAGCCAACATAGTTCTAGTATTAGTGAAAAATCTTATTTATTTGATATATTTTGAAACTTTAGTCCCTTATTATTAATTTAACTTACATTTCAAATTTCGTCTAGTCTTTGATTGTGTAAAAATCATAACTAAATTCAATGTTCTATAATAATTTTGAGAGGCAGAAAAAAAGATATTTTCAAACGCCACCATTCCGCCAAAAATATAGTCCCTGCTAGTTTTCAAACACGGTTTACCATTTCTATTTAAAGTTGTATAATTGTGATGAGGAAAGAAAAATATGGTCTTTTAAATCTCTTACATCTAAATATATAAGACATATCAACAAATGTACTTTGAATATTCCATATAGTCAGAAACCAGAGAAGAATCCTACCTTAAGACGCTTAATAAATTCGAACCTCATCAATTTTTTGCTGTTGAGGTCAATCCGATGATTAAGCTACATTAGGAGTTGAATATTCTCCATGTTCGCAGATAGACCTGAAGTCGTCGTATAAATGACTGAAAAACAACAATCGTTTTCTTTTATGATCAAGTAAATATTAAAATTGATACAAAGTCGTTTTGAAAACAAATCTTGCCTCCTCTCTGGATTGTACACATTTAAATCCTATTCGAATAAAGTGAGAGAAGAGGGATGAATACAATTGATTTAATATGCATAATTAAATTGTATTCATTTGAAATTTCTTGATCTAATTTTGGTTTCTTGTAGTAAAAATTATATTATTTTAACCTGGAAGCTTTACGGATGGTAGTAAGTGGACATTACTTTTCATATAAAATTATATCATTATAAAAGTCTTCTTTTTATTAGTCCAATGTAGAAGAAAAATGTCACCAGGAAGGCCTTGTTTCTTTTTAAATATGTAGAAGCATTCAACAATGACGATTAAATAAAGCGTGTATATTTCAGAAGATAAAAGCTTACTGGTTGGTGGAGGTAAAAATTTTTAAATGAAACTGAGTAAAAATCTCTTCTGAAGTTTTCTGTAGAAAGAGATGTAATTTCGATTTTTTCTAACATACGCGTTCTTACCTTTTTAATCTCATACTTAGAATAAAATTCGAGCATAGTGGCAGAGAACTTTTTTTTCTATTTTACTCATTTTGAGACGCAACTACTAGCTAGTTGGGGGTTCAAAATGTAGGCCTATACTAGACACTCAGCGCCAAAAGTAAGGAATCGTTCAATTCGGCAACACTTGGCTTACTCCGCTACGCTCCATTCAAACTGATCGGTTGAGGAATATACATCCAAATCGATACATCTATCCGCCGGAAACTGCCTTGTAACTCATTTCATATTTCGCTCTGCATAAAGTTCTTCAAAAGGTTTATTTAACTTGTCTATATCTTCCTTGCATATCAATTGGTTTTGATTACAACCTTTTGTAAGTAGTCGTTGAAAGCAAAAACAATTTGTTGGATGTTGCACTCTAATTTCAAAAGTATAACACTTCGGGAAATTCAAATAAGATCACGTGACTATATCGGCAAAATGGTAGAACTCCGTATACGTCCGTAGTTAGTGTGCGAGGTACATGTGTACGAGCCATAAGGAACCTCCGAGTGGAATCGTGCCAGTTCATATTGTGTAACTGGACCTTTCTCATCAGAAGGACCTGTCTCCACGTCCCGCTGTGAGATTCAAACCCGCGAACTTAGGATTATTTCCTTGCTCCACTTCTTTTGAGCCCTGGAAGTTTTTCTTGACCAACCAAAGATTTGCTTACATGCTCAGTCAAAACCAACATTAATTTTAATGATATACATGTTTTCAATGTTTAGGTATTTCAAATTAGGAATATGCGTCGACGAAAGTTGGTTCTGATGCATTATTATTGTCGTCTTTGGGTCTGTGTAAAAGAAGA
>PRKT01000226.1:27126-32126 GCA_003671525.1 Saccostrea glomerata | reverse complement strand
TTCTTTTAAAACTACGGGGGGAAAATCAATATTTTAATCCCGATTTAAAATTTAAGGTTTAAGTTTAAATTGGATTTTCAAAAAGCACCTGGCAATGAACTTTAAACAATGCAAAAAGGAAAAAAAGAGTTTTAATGAATTTATAATTTAAGATTGTTTTCCATGCGATGCGATGAAAAAAAAATTGGCGCCAAAAGCCAGTCATATTAAGTTCGTCATTTTTCGCACGTTCTCACCAATTAGTAACATCATCCTAATTTTAAATGCAACATTACACAAAATGACACAAACGTGCTTCTATTTCTTACAAATGTGATAAATCTCTGATAAAAATCCCGACATAACTCCAGTTACCGTGTGATACACGATCTTCATTTTGCGGCGCGGATTTCGTCGGGCGTTATCTTTCACCTAGATAAAATCTACCATTTCCTTTCATAAGAATGTAACACCTGTACTAATAATGAAGCTACTTGCTATAAAAGATAGCTTGTCACTGAATAGTCAATTTAGTTTCAGCTTAACTAATTGTATTTCCTTAAACAACCACAATAAACTATCAACTCTGCACAATATTTCACAAAATGAGAAAAGCAATTCAATAATGATGTGCAAAATTAATACATCATCCGCGTGAAATCTGATAATAGCTGATAGGAGATGTTTTTAAATAAAGGAATCGAAGCGTAGAATTATGCAGTATATAAACAAATGTACACCTACGGGCAACAAGTCGGTTTTATGCCCGATTTAAATATTGCACTATATTCTTAACGAAGCGAAAAGTGAACCGACAAAAGGGTCGCGTGGCGAAAAAACGTCCCCTCACGCGACTGAATGCGAGTTGTCATAGCGACGTCATTTAGCCACTTGTGGGGGAGATACTGACGGGATGGGTCTTGATGAGTTGGGGGTTAGATTCGGTCACAGATCACGTGAATTAAAGGAAGAGATTCCCGCCTTTGTTTCTATTCGGCCATTTTTCACAGGTAACTATCTTCTCCCCCACCTGCTCGCGGGCACTCCTCCAATTCCAACCAACTCCGAAGATATATCACTAAGAATTTCCTTTCATTATTATACTAAGACGCATACTTCATTTTACCTGTTATTTATATCAGAAGAATTCCTTATTACAAATTACAATTAAGTATAATTTAAATTATAAAGGATAAAAGTATGTAAGATATAGAATAAGTATCTTCTAAATTAGAAAAGAAAATTTTTATTTATTTATTATTATACAATTATTACTGAGTATATATCGTTTATCCCGATTTCTTTTCTTTTATCAATATTCCGTCAAATTATCAGTGTTTTAACATGTAAGTTTGGTTAATTCCAAGACTGCAGATATTCATTTTATTTTCTTTGAAAAAAGAGATAAGAGTTCTGATTTTTTCCGTCTTAATGCTTATATTTTTTAGGTTGTAAGTATATATTGATTTGCTTGATGTTGCTTTGTAAGGTTTTCAACGGTTCAAACACAAAAAGTCCACCAGAGGTTAAAAAACCCAACACGCTACAAAGGACCCTTCCATTTTTATTCTAAAGAGAAATTTACTATCCCTTACGATATTGTTTTGAAACCGCAGATGTTGCTAATGACTCGATACATAATAGAGAATTTTTCTCCCCCAAAATAGTAATTACATAAACAGATAATATCCATAAAAATTCTAATGATTCTGTTATTGGATACGACCAAAGAAAATATTTTCTAAATAAGCTTTGAATTATGGCTTAGCCTTCTTATTACAACAAGTTACGGTTTTATATTTCTTAAATACATAGCATTGTCAAGCATATAATTGATACAAAATCTTATACAATATTCGCCTCATTGAGCCATTTCAAAAAAAATATTCCGAACCCCTAGAAAAGTCTTTGAAACCGAATATTTCTTAGACGGCAACTTTGATTAACTAGTGCCATTGGCCAGAGGTTTGACTTTTAAGAAACTACATGGTAATCGGGCACCTGTCATTTTGTTACGACTTCTTCTTCGCTTGAATAATAATCGAAGCACTGCGAAAAATGCCGGGTCGCGAGGAGTCCATTCTAATGCATTGTCGCCCTTTAGAATGATACGGCCATAACGTCATACATTAACAAAAAATGATGATGGGTCTTGTTCGTCTTGAACGGGTCAATGGTTTCTTTTTTCTCTACGTGAATTGTTCTCTGAAAGATTTTATTCTGCAATGACAATATTTCCATGTAGTTCATTGGAGAACAGGCACGCTTCAAACTTACACTAAAATAAAATTATTCAATTCAAAATGAAATATTTTTAAAATACTAAATATCATTTTCTTTAAAAATAAATTATATCATGAATTTTCTAATAAAGCAATAAAACAAGAATAATTGAAAATAAATATTTCATTCAAAAGGTATATTATGATTTCTCGCGAGATATTTTTCGAAAAAAAAAAAAGAAAAAAATTTCTTTTAACATGTAATAGAAAATTTAATGTATTTTTGAATAATATTGAACACCACAATTTTAGTACATGTATCTATGCTTCTGATTTCTTTAGCTATCTTTATTTGTTTGTTTATTTTAATTCTTTAAAATATATTCATTTGATTTAAAAATGTTTTTCTCATTTATACTAAATTACTTTATTTTTGTCCTTGTTTGCTTTTTAAATACTCAGTACTTCCTACATTAAGACTCTCTAGAATAATAATAATATTCGCAGCTAGGATAGTTTTTCTCTTGGAAAGATGTTTCCAAGACGCTGTTTTTGACAACAGAAGGCCTAATGTAACCAGTTGGTAGCTTTTTATGGTCTTTTATAATGTCCAAGAATTTAATAAGTTATTCAATCATTTTTACATCTTTCAAATTTCTCATTCATAAATCTGTGGCCATCTCTATTGCTAAGCGGCTATGGTCGACAAGTGTCCATCATTGGTTCTTAATATCAACGAAAAATACGCTAATTGCGCGATTAATATCCAATATTCTATGTAAATACGCTATTCCAAGACGTCCGATTCATCTTCCTCAGCTCATGCAAGAACAGTATGGAAATTTGATGAAAGTCCGGCCATCGTGAGGGTCAGAATTCTGTCGCGTTCAGAGTTCCCTCTTGCCAGCTGGGAAACATTTATCGGGCTTTATTAGTTTAGGATATTAACTAAATCCATTTTACACAATAAAGTCCTTAACATTGGCGCGACTGAAAGACCATCGTTTGCAAATAAGTCTGTAATAATGTTTAATGCACGTGCATCGGTCATAACGAACATTTGCGATCTCCCTAACTCATTTAAACATCAATAGAGAAATGACCCTGGATTACAGCATTAAAGAGCGAACAAAACTCTTTCTTGTGTTTTCGGACAGTTCGTGTTTCAAAAGTCCATTGTGGTGCAAGTCTGCGACACGGGGCCGAAAACAAATGGTCACTTCAGAGTTTAATGCACGCGCTTGCTTCGTTGACAGGTACAACCATAACATGACATATATTTTTACACTAATTCGATCTGCCTGCAAATTTTTATTAGGGACTTATCCGCAGTAAAAGAGCATTAGATCAAGTCCCTTTATGCACGGATCAATGGAGGGAGTATTAAATTATGAATTAATTAAAATATTCGATTAGATTTATGGCCATCTCTTTGTTCTATTGTCAGAGTGGACAAGACAATTTTCAGCCAGTATCTGCACCTCACAGAAATAATCGGCCGATACTGGCAATTTTGTCGTAGATCACTTATCAGCCATGAAGGTGATTGATAAATTACAATTCTCTTTTTGTCTGAAAATATCACTCAAAGATAAATTCATCGAAACTGATATTTTTAAATTGAATACACTTATGAAAATATATGTTTGTGAACTGAACTGTAAAAATCAATTTAGATAATATCGATGCATGTTAATTAATGATAATGACAAATAAATACTGATGCTAAGAAATGAAAGAAAATAATACAAAAACTATGATTATAAATTTTACAAGAAATATAGATTACCGAGTTCTTTATTTTTATTATAGACGTTTTCTCTTGATCTTTCTTTTCCCACAAAATGGCTCTGAATAAAATTTTGTCTCCATGATAAATGCATGTCGATTTTACATCCTGTATTGTGATTTCCGGAAATTGTAGGGAACTCGAGAAAAATTATTTGATTTCATAAAACGAAATGAATGTTGAGATGGAGAGAAAATTGTCCCCATACTGTGCTCTACGACATATAAACAAGCGTTGTAGAGCTCATGATTGAGATGGATTGCTGCCGAACGTGTTGTTTTCAGGCCGGGAATCCGGAATGATGCTACTCGCATGTCTTCATCCGACTCTGTATAATAGTCACCCCCAATTTGGCAATGACATTTAAATTGAGAAAGATTGGTGTCACTTTTGATAAGAGGGATCCCATGTCCTCAAGATCATTTTTCAAGTTCTGAATGATAATTTTCTATTTATTTAGGCCTTTTATTACAGGTACATCTGTACTTTAAACCTGTACTCCCAGGTGAAAACAAGGTGTCATATTTCTTTGTGAAAAATCGAGTTTGATTGGTTTTGTGCTATATGTATGTCCCGATGCGGCGATGCAGGTTGGCGTTTTGCAAACAATTTGAGAAATGCAAGTTCAGATAACAGTTCGAAAATATGTAAGCTAACAAGTATGATGACTATCATGTAATATTTTGATTTAAAACTTACAAGTGAAATTCTCACCTGCGACTATGCAGCAGTGTTTTCGTTTATTGTTATGATCACGTAGGCCTCTATGACAATGCAGTATTTCGGATTATAAAAACAAAAAATCAGTACTTGCTGCATTCCACCAATTCATAATTAGTTCAGTTTCTGACAAAGCAATTAAATGTAGAAGTTTTAGCTACAGTACATGTACAGTTTAAGTTTAGACAACCCAATACTTAATTTTGAGGCCCATATAGCATTAGTCCGAAATATCTGACGTTTTCCTGTTCTTTTTTTTTTTTTTTTTTTTTTTTTTTTTTTTTTTTTTT
>PRKT01000226.1:4246-26634 GCA_003671525.1 Saccostrea glomerata | reverse complement strand
TTTTTTTTTTATTAACGATTTCGATATTTCCGTGCCAGGAAAACTTCAGAATTGGCGCCATTACGAAAACTGGAAATTTATCAATTTTTCCGAATCGAGCCGAATGGCGAAATCAGAATTTAACAATGACACAATGCTTCTAGTACTCACCAATATCGATGAAAAAAAAATATCACCAATATATCGATGAAAAGAAATATATCACTCCACAATTTGTTACAAGACTTACAAATTCACCTATATTTCATGTAATGCATCGTTATATGTTAAGTGTTTTGTTTTATTTGTTTCTTCTTTATTGTAAGATATACACTGTACCAGTAATTGGCCAACTTCTTCTTAACAGTGAAGATCTGATATAGAATAAAATAAGATTTTAAAGATGAATATCAAGAAATAGCAGCTGATCAACTTTTTAATTGGAATGAAGCCAAATTCGCTAAATTTATTATCTCTGACATGCAATACCCCATAAAAAGTGATGTGCAAAATGCTATAATTTTGATAAACTAATTCCCTTCGTGTTGAAAAGAAATTCAATTTTCTCGACATTGACCGTCACCCTATTGAATTATGATCTAGTAAAGAAACACATCAAATGATCTTTGCAGGCATATGGCCATCTCCCGGACTTCGCTGACACCATTGTGGACGTTCTTGTAAGATCACCTAATGAACCGCCATCGTCAAAGTAAATCTTCCTTAATGAGTTTCAGCAGCGGTCATCTCTGTTCCAGTATTGTGAGCTGTTCCACCACTGCCCGGGTGCACGGTCAAGCCCGCCGATCCTCTTTGCGGAGGATCCCGTTACACGTCCCCACTTAACCCCTCAATTATCTGAAGAAAAGAAAACGGGGGTCAGTTGACTTAGGAGTGTTCTGCATGCTTATTATATCGGTATCCTTAGCTGACCTGTAACAAAGTCTTTGGACATAAATTTGCAGAGAAAATTGAATGACTTGGACGATCAATAATATTTTATATAAAAATTACCATGTCCTACATGTATTTGTAAAATGATAAATTTGATAGCTGCATTCTTTTTTGGTGGTTTTTTCCCCTGAGCAACATCTGTATTTTTTAATGAGTTGAAAGTTTATACATGTATTTGAATTATGATAAGTAATATCACTCAATGAACAAATTTGAAACGGAGGGTCAAAGCTTGTCTTGGAACAAAACGATAGAATAAAAGACATACAGCGGGATTAGGAAAGAAGTGGAATAGCTACGAAAGATAATTGAAATGTATGTATGGTGTCGCTGGTCGTGAACTTATGTTTGGGATGAGAATAAACGTAAAATAAGTTTAATACATTTGATTTTGTTCAATGTTAAATGTCGAGTCACTCATGGAAAAATTATTCTATTTTATTTTAAAGGATTTCTAATATTTCCAACCATGATATGACTTTGCCAATAGTAAAATGAAACAACATATATTGTTTTCGTTTTTCTTATATATGAAAACACATATTTTTCGCTGTGACTAAATAAGCGGAATAAATGAAAATTTGTATTCAGAACACTTAACAAGAACCGCAGTCGATTTAAAGGTTGACAAATTTTTGTATGCTCACAAAGTACAATTAGCGTATAAGATGCAAAGAAAGATAACTCTTTTTTGAATTAGGTTTAAAATATATATTAATAATAATTAATTGTATTTTCTAATTAACATAATCAAATTACATTAATCTTCTTATCATTATCATATTGATGTTTCTTTTTGGCTTAATTGAACATTATGAATTACATTCATCTTTGCCAATTGCATATGATATGAAATTGCAATTGCATTCTTAATCTCCCATATTCTGATTTAACCCTAGATTATGAAATTTCTTTAAAAAAAAATGTTAAATCATTATGTACCTTTGTATCAAAATAAAATAAGGTAGAATTCTTGCCATAGCACATAGATATTTGAAGGAAATTCGGATTACTTCATGCTGTGATTCAACAAGAAAGAACCTTTTGGTCTTATTTAATTATTTAGTCTGAGATTGAAATATTAACATGCATTTTACATTTACTCATAAAAATTATAATCAATTTTAACATCTTATTTTCAAAGACAGGTGAGTTGATTACTATATTTAAGCATTTACATTAAATAAGATTATTAAGTAACCCATATTTGCCTTTATAAGTAAAATGAATATGCAGGCATGTTTTAAATAACTTGGATTATTCCTACTTTTAGATTCCACAGAAAACTTGTTTTATGTTGCACAAAATATCCTCGATTGGAATATGGCGAATAATAGAAATCTCAATGGGACATTGGTCAGGATCGCCGATATAGAAGCCACTAGTGATATCAGAGGCCATGTTGAATTAGAAGCAGTCTCACCGTTTTGGTCGTCTGTTTCTGGTTTATTCACTTCATTGATAGCGGACAGATGTTCTGCATCATTTTAATATACCCTTTTCCCTATAAATTATTTTTCATTAAGAAGAGAAAAGCCAGAATCATTCTATTTTATGTTGTCAAAAGAATATTGCTTTTTTATTTTTTAACCTTAGGGTGCTACATTCAACCGAAACAAAAAAATATCAAACTACGCTACACAATAACACCGTTGGAAACTGCTCTTTACATTGCAAAACTTACTTACCAAACGGTTGCAAGTTTATTGCCTTAGGAGTAAGGGCTCATTTTTAATTCAGAAACTTTATATTCAATATATATCGATATTAAATTACAATTCCGTCAGCTTTTTCTGAATGGGTATATAAAATATGATTTCAAGGAAGAGACATGTTATTGCCCTTGCCGTATCCCAGACTAAAAACTAATGAACAAGTGTAACATCACGTCATAAATAAATGGAATAAAATAAATGCAATTGTTATTAAATGTAATTGCAGATACAAATACAACTGGCTTAAGTATGTCTTAAAATCCAACAAATAACTGTGATTTGGCTTACTTGTATACATACTTTGTTTTTATTTAATGTACATGTAGCAATGACTGTTATTTAAATGATAAATACGAACAGTTCTTAATCTCAAAAGTCCAACGAAATAATAAATATTTGGAGCAGAGCAAACACGGACCAAAAAGTTAGAGGTGGGATATGGTGCCATGGAGGAGTGAGCATTCTGTCATGAGTGAGATGATGTTAACAGCCATTAAGGGAGCGGTGATGGATTCGGTTTGGGATACAGATGTGTATCAGAGACAGACTTACTTATTGGACAGGATTGTGACCAAAGGCTTGATGGATACTGGGTATTTCTAGTTTCTCCCTCTCTCCCCCCCTCTCTCTCTCTCTCTCTCTCTCATTATGCTAGGCAACGGATATCTTAAGGTATATTCTTGTTATGATGTAGACATTGTTTTGCATGTACATCAAATGTCCTTTTATGCATCAGTTTCTAAAGACACATCAAGTCATTAAAGAACATTGAGAGCACTGCAAAATGTCATTGAGGAAATTGTTTCTTTTCAATAAAATATTTCTTTTATAGTTAATGGATTAATGAAGTTACAGAAACAATTTGATAAGACTTTGAATGATTACTCCAAGGCTTGCACAGATCAACACCTTTACGTACAGGTAACTGCTTAATTTAAAAGAAATGTGGCAATTTTTCAACGTTAATACTTTTCGAACTACAACTATCGTATGAAGATGCAAAGAAAGATAACTCTTATTTGAGGTTGAATTTGACAGAATACTTTATGATATTTTTTTTACTTGAAAGTAATTACTTACATTCGTCCTTGCTAAAATATATGCAAATGAAATTGCATTCAAATCTCTGATTATATTTTCATTTTAATCCTAGAATATGTGAATTTCTTCTTTAAAATATTAATTCATTCAGTACTGTGACGTTTGTATTAAAATCACTATAACATATAAAGTTCTTGTCTTAGTACTTAAGAAGTTAAGGTTAATTCGTATTCCTGCTGTGATTACACAAGGAAGAACATTTTGCCTTATCTCATTACTTAGGCTGACATGGAAATGTTAACATACATTTTACATTTGTTCATAGAAATTATTGTTTTTAATAGCTTACTTCGGAATATAGGTGAGTTGCATTACTATATGCTTTACATTACATGAGATTATAATTTACACATATATGCCATTATTGATAAAATGAACATACCTTCTTGTTTAAAAACATGAATTATTCCTTCTTTCAGATTCTACAGAAAACTTGTTTTATGTTGAACAAAATGACCTCGATTGGAATATGGCGAATAATAGATGCCGTCATTTTAATGGGACATTGGTCAGGATTGCCGATATAGAAGCCACCAGCAATATCACAGGCCATGTTAGTTTAGAAGCAGTTTCGTCATTTTGGTCATCTGTTTCTGGTTTATTTACTCCATGGATAGCATACAGAGGTTCGGCATCTCTTTATATTTTTTCTTTATAATTTTTTATTTTAGAAGAGAAAGGCTAGAAATTAATTCCTATAGTCGAAATGGTGTTGCTTTTTTATGCTTAAATCTTAGGCTGCTACATTCAACCGAAACAGAAAATTTATCAAACTACACTACGCAATAATACCGTTGGAAATTGCTTTTTACAATGCAAAACTTATCTTCCAAATGGTTGCACGTTTTTAGCCCTAGGGGTAAGTGTTTTTATATTTTTAAAAATTAAGATTAGTCTTATTTAAACTCAAAAGCTTCAAATACAATAAATTCTTTTCATTTATTTTCCAAAAGTAATTATCATAGAAGAATGCCATAAAAATCTCCTAAATGGGTTTTATATTATGATTTTAAGGGAAAAACATGTTATTGCCCTTGCCGTTTCCCAGACTTAAAACTGATGGACAAGAACAGGTGTAACATCACGTGCAATGGCGTCATAGATGATGGTTTCTGTGGTGGACAGAATCATATTACTTTATATGAAGGTATCATTTCATTACAATGCACTAAATTATGAATTGTTTAAATTACAAATAATTTGAATTGAATTTTTCAAAGCAGAAATTAAACAGGACATTCGAGGATTGTTAGAAAAGTCGCAGACACATTGATTTGCGGAAAATCTATTGTGTACTTTGAAGCATGTCTTATGTTTGATTAAATTCCTATCTTTTCTTTATGGATATGTAAAAAATTAGGTCTATTTACTAAATTTTTGAAAATTTACAACAATATTTTTAATGCGGTCATAGGGTTCACGGAGCAATCAGTTGATGTTAAGTGATGTACAACCAGATTTCAAACCCATTAATCTTTATCAAAGTTCTAAATATCTCCCATTTCTCTCGTCTTTTCTTGTTGTTTATTTTCTGCTTAAAAATTAATCATGTTTATAAAGACATTTTACTTGTCTTCCTCAATGTCTTTTGTGCTATTTCGGATAATAGTGAGACCTAAAAAATGTCTACGCAATTAAGAGATCAGGTATGAAAACAATGCAAAGTCCATAGGCGAAACGTCCATGCAAAAAGCAGAGTATTGAGATATCGCAGGAGTTGATCATTAAAAATGTTATTACATTATATTATGTTATCATGCTACTACCATTTGAATACTTTAGTCCTTAATTTGTACGTGTAGGCAATTTCCAGCAGCATCTAGAAGTATTTTAGTATACTTTTAGCCATGTTTTATTTCCTTAAAACAAATACCATCCGCAGATCAATAAAATGACCGATAATATTCATAAAATAATGTCTGAGAATTAGCGATTGATAAAATAAAGTATTAAGTATATAATTATACTCTTCAAAAAAAAAAAAAAGAAACACAGAGTAGGAACAACACCCTGAAAAATGTATGATAGTTTTCGTACAACTATCTGTTTTCGTCCGTCGTCGTGCGTCGTGCGTTAACATAACATTTTCAGCTTCTTCTCTGCAACCACTGAACCAATTTCAACCAAATTTGGCACAAAGCATCTATGGGTGAAGGAAAACAAAAATTGTGAATTTCATGATCCCTGCCCCCCTGGGGCTTGAGGGGTGGGGCCAAAACCACTAAAATTAATGCAATCTTTAAAAATCTTCTCCTTTACTCCTGGACAGCAAGCAGTCAAACTGTTTGCATGATTGTAATCAGCATGGAATCCTCTACCAAAATTGTGAAATTCATGGCCCTGGGGTTAGGGGTTCAAGTGCTAGGGCGGGGCTAAATAAGTAGGTAGTGAAAATGCATTATTTCTTTGAAAATCTTCTTCTCTGCTCCTGGGTATTAAATAAACCAACTAAGTACATACATGTAGTTATGATGAGCAAGAATGCCTCTACCAAAATTGTGAATTTTATAGCCCCAGGATTAGGGGTTCTGGTGTTAGGGCGGGGGCTCTATAGATTATGTAGTAAAAATATATGTATTCTTTAAAAAATCTTCTTCTCTGCTCCTAGGTATTAAATAAACTAAGTGCATAGTTATGATGAGCAAGAGTGCCTCTACCAAAATAATGAATTTTATGGCCCCAGGGTCAGGGGTTCTGGTGTTAGGGTGGGACTCTATTGATTATATAGTGAAAATACATGAATTCTTTGAAAATCTTCTTCTCTGCTCCTAGGAATTAAATAAACTAACTAAGTACATAGTTATGATGAGCAACAATGCCTCTTTCAAAATTGTGAATATTATGGCCCAAGGGTCAGGGGTTCTGGTACATTAAATCTTTGAAAATTTTCTTCTCTGCTCCTGGGTATTAAGCAGATGAACTACCTATATAGTTATGATGGACAAGGGCCCTAATCTTCCAGAATTGTGAATTTCAAGGCCCCAGGGTCAGGGGTACCATAGAGGGGGGGATGTACTTATATACTAAAAATGAATGATTGGTTTGAAATCTGCTCCTTGGTATTAATCAAAGGCCTAAGGGTCAGGGGTTCATGTGTGGTAGGGGCACTACTGATTTTTGCTGAATATTGCTGATTAGTTGAAATGCATTTTTTATTCCCCTACCCTGCGTATGGGAATTAAGTAAACAAACTAAGCAACTGCTAAGTGTATTGTTATGATGATCAATGATGCCTCTTTCAAAATTGTGAATGCCATAGCATCTGGCTTAAAACATGAATCAAATTCAATCATTGGAAAGTTGTTGCATAATGTTCAGGTGACCTATAAGGCCCATGGGCCTCTTGTTTATGGATATCATTCGTTTAAAACTTAATTGTTATCTGCAAAGCTTTTCTTGAAATCTCTCAGAAAAAAAGACATAAAACTTAGACGAGCTCACTTTTTCTCAGTCAGACTTTTCCACTATTAATTCTTTTGGGAAAAGTGAGCCTGAGATCAAAAGTGAGCCCGTCTATGCTTAATGGCCCCCCTGGCCTGATTTTGCAAAATGTTCAAAAAACTTTTATCTCAATTTTCATTTTTTGCTTTCTACTGCAATTCCTTCGGGCAAAAATGGGCTATCAAAAGCAGGGGTTCTCGATATTTTGAATCTGGTTTTATTTGAAATAAAATCGACATTTTCTAGAAATGCTGCATCTGAATGATGCATAGCACAAAAAGGAAAATGGCGACTGGAAGCAGGTGAAGCACAGTCTACAATTGCAAGAGGTTTTAATGTTACTTTAAAACATAAACCATTAACATTGAACACCTAATGTTAGCAAAAAATATGACAGACCACGTTTGACATCAGCAATTAGAGGATTGCTTTTAATAATAAGCAAATTACGTAAAATTCATAAATGTTTCACTATGACTTCATCTACATCATTAGCCCTCCCTTAACTGCACAGAACATCTAACAAGACCGATTTCAGTTAACTGTGGAATGCTGGAATTATTGCAATAGGATTCAGGGTTCTCCATCATTTGAGATTTTACTGTGTTGCAGAGTTTACGTGAAGCACTAATATTTCGCGGTATTTTCGCGAACAAATTCGCAACTGAATCTCAATTCATTATAATTACAAAAGATTACAAGCACTCACTTATTTAAAAATCGCTAATTCTTTACACAAATGGTATGGTCGTACATAATGATAAAGGGGAATAAACGTTCTGAAAATCAGAGGAAATTCTGACCGATAGTCGAACTACTAAACATTTTTGAAAGTAGATTTGCCGTGTTTATTTATCAGGATTCTTGATCGAGTTACCGCATTACAAAAAAGGGACTTCAGAACAGTAAAAATATTTTAAAGAGTTCCTTGAACATGCTGAAATTTCAAAATTTTTGGCAATTTATTTACATCAATTAAATGACTTCGATACGATGTTATGTTTGACTTACATAATTCTAGAGCCGTGGCTCTATAGGAAAGACATATTTAAATATTTTTCATAGATAATACAATGTATTTTATTGCAAGCCAACTACCAATTAACCGGTACATTGAATTGTGAAAACAATTTATTTGTCCTTGTTCTGTCATGCGTAAAGTCCGGCGAGGGTGTAGGAGATCATTGATTGATTACTCAAGGTGAAGCCCTAGTAATTAAGTGTTATAACTTTATGAATTGAAAGACGGTATAATTGTTTGATTAAAGTTTCAGTTAGAGAAAATTTGTGTGTTAAGATTTTCTAATTATCCCAACTCTTACTGTGTCCGCAAAATTTTTACTGTGTCGCATGCATGAAATTTGAATCGTTACTGTGTCGGAGAAAATTTTACTGTGTCGGGAGCAACACAGTAAAACAGCTCATGGAGAACCCTGAGGATTATTTATGTCCTGATCATTGTCTTGACCCAAAAACACCCCAAATATCGACTTCAAAGATCTCAAATCAACAGAGTAATACCAAAGCAACATCACTGAACATTTTGGTTTAGCTACTAGTCTAAAATGTTTATCGGAAAGCCTGTTTACGTTTAATAGGCTTCGTAATTCGAAAACTGCCTCCAGGGCCTTGATAAATTTGGTGGCGGTAGTTTAATGATATGGAAAATGATAATTCATAAAAGTAAGATCATTTGTTTCATCTTTAAAGGACATTGATGGAAAAAGTAAGAGGTGCGATCAGGTGCCATAGAGGAGTAAGAATTCTGTCATGATTTGGAGTGTTACATTTTCAGTTAAGAGTTATAACGGGAGCGGTGATGGGTTCTGTTTGGGATACAGATGTGTTTCAGAGACAGACTTCCTTATTGGACAGGATTGTGACCAAAGGCTCGATGGATACTGCGGTATTTCTAGAACATGCTCTCTCCCTCTCTCTCTTTCTTTCTCTCATTATGCTAGACAACCAATATCTCCAGGTATATTCTTGGTATGAATATTGCCTTAAACTTCATAGCATTATGTAGACACTGTTTTGTCTTTATATTAAATTTCAATTTTTTCATCACATTATAAAGAAACATCAATTCATTAAAGAACATTGAGAGCAAAGCAAACTCTCATTGGAAAAGTTGTTTTTTTTTCAATTATAATCCTTTTTACACATAACACAATAGATATTATTTCTTTTTTAGTTAACAGAGTACTGAAGTTACAGAAACAATTTAATAAGACTTGGAATGATTACTCCATGGCTTGCACAGAACAACACCTTTACGTAACTGCATATATCGAAAGAATGCTTTCATCTACGCCTTGTAAAGACGCTTGGGTCGGAATTAGAACTTACAAAATTTATCACAATAACGGTAGTACGTCCTGAAAATGACGAAAAAATTAAACAATTTCAAGCAAGCATACATCATCGATATAATTTGGAATAATTCTGGAAACTATAAGATGCAATAGAACATACACTGTAGTTATATGTACTAACTTTGACACTTTTTTTCAAATTGCCTCATTGATTGTGTATACCTAAACTGAGAGAAAAACAAAAACAATCATAATTTCAAGTTAAATTCATTGCGACTAGCATATTGTTAAATGGCAAATATAAGTAAATAAATGGAGTCACTGACTCGTCATACATTGATTTTTCAACTTCTTTTATTTATATAGATAAAGACTGCTATAAAATCAACAAGTATGCAGGTGTATGGCTATATGAAAAAATAAGCTGCAGTGAAAAGCTTCCATTTGTCTGCAAAATTCCTCTTGGGTCTCGAAGTAAGTATTCATGTCTCTAGTAATCTATTATGTACATTTCATAGTACACAGAGACCATTTAAATCAATGTCTATTATTTACTGTAATATTTGAAAAATTAAGTATGTTTGTGTTGACTTTATTTTGACGAATTTCTTATTGGTCAATCAACTCTTTAGATGCGTCTGCAGTCCTGAAAACATTTTCTCACACCAAAGAAAGTAAGTACTTTTGTATGTACTTATTTTAATCTCATCAAGGAAATCTTAGAACATTATTTACTATATAGATCTCTGGTTTCTTTATTTGATTTAGGGCATGTAGTAATTGTAACTTTTAAAAATCATATGGAGATAACACTATGTATTTATTTGTTTAAATTCTAAACGTAAATGATGTTTTCCCCAATATGTCAAGAAAATTGCTTTTTAAGGAAAGAAAACCCCCTCTACAGTGTCTATATAAGAGTATTTAGCATGAATCTAGCTTATCGTCTTCTCTTCAAATACCCCATTCATACGACATGATTTGCATACCTAAGTATATTTTACTCATATGTAAATTTACTCACCTGTGCAATTTTTGTCGTATGAACTGATTTGCTCACGTGTAAATTCTGCACAGTTGAGTAAATTTACACCTGGTCAGGACTAGGTGCAAATTAACTTTTGCATACATGTTGTCGCAAATTATTAGTTTTTGTGAGTAAATTTTGTCGTATGAACACGCAGCAAACTTACTTATGTATGTATTTTGTTTTGTTCATATTGCATAAATCTACATTTTAAGTGTTGTTTCGGTTGTTTATGCAGTGTAAAGTGTATAATATCAGTTTGTTAACATGGGGGCTAGAAAGCAAAGAAAAAAAAACTGGATTTTTTATGGCCATCTTTGCTGAACATGTACTTCAAGGACATCTGAAAGTAAAAATTTAGAGTTTTGATAAGGGTATTGCTTTAAAGTTTAAAGGATACGCCGGGTTGTACAAGCATAGATCTTTCAAAAAATGGCTTTTTCAACTCTGAAAACAAGGATCCACAACTATATCTCCAGTCCCCCTGAGATAAATTTGAATTTGCAAAAACGTGCGCATCTTGCACCCTTTCTGGCAAACCTATGATTATGCCTCTAAATTATAAATATAAAGCTGTGGAGGCGCAAACATGTGTCCTGCAGGATCAATCAGTAGTCCCCTTACTATTCAAGTACAGTACTGAGTAGTCTCTATGGGAATACTCCGGAGCTGTGATAGGAATAGGCATTGCATCAATCGGGCGGGCCCCATTACAGATTGACTTTCTTCTACCTTTCTTTGATTTTAAACCAAGGCAAGCTAGTGACATATAAATTGATGCTACAGGAATTTCAACAACACTGTTGAAAATAAGCATTGTTAAGTATTCCATGATTCATGCGGATTCGTACTCGTATTTATTTTCAATTTACATATTTGTTTTGTTTTAATTTTTTTTTTAATCAATTGCCCATATCATTCTCCTGGAAAATATATGTAATATTCAAGCAGATACTTCATAATGAAGTCACAAACTTGATGTACACCAAAAAGATTTCCAGTCGTCCTTTATTGTGCTGAAGACGCCAACCAGTAGTCAGCCATCTTTTTCTTAACGCCCAACGGCTCTATAGTCTTAAAGACCAAAGTATTATCCAACTTTAAACAATGATTTTAATCAATTTTTCTTTTTTCGTGTGTAAACTTTGCCTAAATATTCGCTTTTATGCGTACCAAAAAATAAATGGATAGGATTTCCCTATAGTTTCTTTGAGGAACATTCAAAAGTTAAGTCTTATACCGAAATAGTAAGAAAATAACCCTTTTCAGTAAAAATCCACAATTCTGAATCTGTAGATCTCCTTATTTTATATGAAAATACGAGGATTTACTTACAGTACATAAATCTCGTCTGAATGCATAGCAAATTAACTTTTACTTACGTGTGTATATTTACTCATATGTAAATTTGCACACATAAGCAAATTTTTGTCGTATGAATGGGGTATAAGAACTGCTATGAAATGTAGATTTAAAAACGGTTTTGCATGTTTTTCGATAGTACATCTGTAATATCTTAAATCAAAATTATTTTAATGTTAACTTTTATTTTTTTACAGCCGTATATTTAATTGCTGGATCCGCAACTGGAACCGTTGTTTTACTTATTTCTATCATTGTCATCTCCGTTTTTGTCCGAAAAAAGAGGTACAGAGAGGCTGGGCATTTTATAGAATTACATAATTATAAGAATGGAGTTAAAATATTATATATATATATATGTAGGACTCCAAAGTGCGACGGGACTCCAAAGTCTGATGGTCACGCCAAAGTCCGGTGGTCTACGTCAGACGCCGATGGTTTGACACGCCAAACCCCGATGGTGCTGAAAACAATTTACGTTTATGACGTCATAATACTAATGCGGCAAACTACAATGCCGCACCATGCCCATCGTCGCAAACCACGGCCAAAATGTACGATCCTCTCCCATTCTGGCCGTGGTTGAACGAGTAGAGAATTCTTCGTAGTTCATTAAAATATTGACCAATGCGAGTAAAGCATAGTCGGAAGATGAACTTTATCGCGACCTTTCAATATCCAATCGCAATAAAGGAAATGTTTCTTGTATACTGTTGACGTCAGTTGTTGATTTCAATTGCGATGGAAACAAAACTTGCCACTGACTGAATATGACGTCACAATAGAGAGGCGTAAATATTCAAGACTACGACACTTTTTGTGATCAAGCAGCCACGGGTAGGAGAGAGCTATATGCGGACTCCGGACCGTGGCTTGAGACGATGCACCATGCCAAAATTTTAAATAATTATCAATATGCAAAAAAATAACCCTTATCTCTCGGATAGGTACTTACCTAACCCTAATCGCTCGAAAAGTGTGTAGGCCTAACAACTTTATAGATACTTAGATATCTTGGGTGGGTGCGATACTTACCCTTATAACTCGACTAGTGTGCGAGGACTCACCCTAAATCAATAAAACTAAAAGGAGTAATCCTTATCAGTTGAGTGGTCTGTGAGGACTAATCCTAATATCTCTGAAACATGTAAGCAATACACAAAATGAATAAAAGCGTATGCAGGGATAAATTCGGAAATTATGGCATTTGAATGCAGGAAAACGGCGTCAAGGATTGACGTCGAATTATTGTAACGTCATAAAAGTCGATTGTTTCTCCACACCATCGGACTTTGGCGTGTCAGACCATCGCACTTTAGCACTGCGTGTCTCATAGGAAACGAGCCATCGGACTTTGGCATGACCATCGGACTTCGGCGTCCGTAACGACAACAAACCATTAGGTTTTGGCGTAGACCATCGGGGTTTGGCGAGACCATCGGACTTTGGCGTCACCATCGGACCTTGGAGTCTTACATATATATATATATATATATATATATATATATATATATATATATATATATATATATATATATATATATATATATATATATATATATATATATACGTATTCACGTACATTTACATGTATTACCAAATCAGTTGAAAATGACATTCCGCACTGCAGTTATGCTTTAATTTAGAGAGAGTATCATAATAATATGTGGTTATAAATTAAGAATGTAAGTAATCAAAAATTGTCTAAAAAAAAAAACAATGTTATTCATGTTTACAACACTGGAATATTACATTTAGTAAGAAAAGGCATATTCTGGTAATTATAAGCATGTGAAATCTGATTAAAAGCCTTTTTAACCGAACTTTCGGGGATATTTAGTTTTAAGTCCGCGCATGCTGTCTGTCTATATATAACTGTCTTCCTCAAACAAATTTCAACCTTGCCCACATCGTTTAAATGTTGGATGTTATGGCTCACATATTTTCAAATCTGTATATCTCTTTACAAGACCTTTTTGGAGTACCAACACATTGACTTGTTGAACTGCGTTTTAAGTTCAAACATCTTTTCGAAAAATTAACAAATTTTAACATTGACGATAGCATCTAAATTGATTGTTTAACGCCCCTCTCTAGAATTCTTCACTCATATGGAGACGCCACCGAAACTTTTCAACGGCTGGCACTCAGACATTTATGAAGCACAATTATATTCCGCGAGTCCAACCCTTTCTTTGATATCTACACATCTTTAATGGTTGTTGCTAGGGCGTTTGTATTTCACTTCTGCATTTTTGTTTCGTGACGACATTTCTTTTGGTACCATTATTGTTGTTATAATGACATTGCCCTTGAAGTATGCCCTACGTTGAAATCAACTCTAACCTGGGTCATATTTCCTGCAAAGTTGCTTCAAGGGCTATTCCTTTCCACGTGTATTTCTTGTAACAAGAACTTTCTTTATATATCAACATTTTTGAACGCTAGACTTTGGACTTGGAGTTACCCTGCACCGGTGTTTCACCAAACACATCTTGACTTTATCTATAACACTGTGTACCATCATAAATAAGAATACTATAAATGTAGCACAATCAACTTCACTGATTAGAATATTTCTAAGTAAGCGGACTATGGAGATGAATTCAAAAGGCATTGTTCCCGTCAGATATTGATTTGAAGGTATGGTATGTTGCAACCACTATTACGACCACTATTGAAATAATTATATCAATAGTGGTTGAGAGTGCATTTCAATAACAAACATAGGTAATAACCACTATTGAAATACGACCACTATTGAAATAATTATTTGAAGAGTGGGTCAGAGTGCATTTCAATAGCAAACATAGGTAATAACCACTATTGAAATATGGTATAATATATAGTAAAACATAAATTGATTGGACAGCAAGCATTGTCTATTAGGCCCTCCCGTGAAAGATAACGTATACAATAAAAAGGAACGAAGGGCATGTAGAAATCTGATTACTACCAATTAAAAATAGCCAAAGTGCGTTCTAGTTCAAAAAACGTGGTCAACTAAAAATTAATAATTGGCGTAACTTTATTTTTCAGAAAACCAGGAAATAACTCGCTTATCCCACCAACCATAAGCCATAACCTTCCAGAGTCTGATAATACAGTTTACACGGAAAGATATGTTGTTTGTATGGCACCTATAAGGAAGAAAATTCGTGCATACGATCAGCTTTATGCACAAAGTGTTGATAACACCTACGTTAATGTATCAGAAACGATATTTAAAAAGTTTTAATCTAGAGAGAATAGGAGCTAGATGAACTGTCGACATTACTCCGCATGAGACTACAATAATAGCTTTAGCTATATAAGTTTCGAGATAATATACCAATAACTTTTATGACAAGATCATTGTCGGGGTACCAACATATTTGATCTCGGCCGACTCTTGCAAAGATTTACTGAATAGTTTATGAATAGTTAATGCTTGAACATTGAATTTTACAAACGTATTAATTGTGATTAGACCTTTCCCTTGAGATAAATAATTTTGACCTTGATTTAAAGTTTAAACCACTTTGAAGAAACTTTACACTTGGTCATATCTTTTGAACAGTTAAAACTAAGGCTTTAATATTTCACAAATTTAATCTTTGTGAAAAGAGCTTCCTTTAGCTTCCAACAAATTTGTCATGTTGTCCTTAACCATGGCGCTTGATCTGCTTTTAAAAATCTTTCAACTTAGCCATACCTTAGGCTCACGAAAAAATCGACACTAGGACTTCCTTATTTCATGGATATACTGTTTATACAATAATTTTTGCGATTGAATGCAATGAATCTTGCGTTTAAACGCAATAATTACTAATTTGAAGTTTATTTTGCATTTAATATTAATGATACTGTAGTTTCAAAATCAGAAATCAATAAGCCAATACTGATTCACTAGGATCTGACACTCCAAAGAAGAACCATTTGATTCTGTATCTTTTTGCAAAAGAATCCATTCTTTTTTAACATTGTAGTGATTGATGGCATTGTAACTTTAAAAATGTCTTAAATGTGTTATATCTCACACTCTTAATGATGCCTCTGATCAGTTAATTACAAAGCACAAATACTAGTTACTACGGTGGTTTCATTGATATAAATAGGACTTGTAAATTTGACAGTACACATCGACATCGACCAGTCTGTTTTCATTTGGTTTTATAATTTAAGGAATGAAGCTTATTTCAACTTATGTTATCCGATATAGCATAACTTGGGTCAGTTAACGCTTTATAAACCGCGAAGCGGTTTATTAAAAAGCGTAAACTGTCCCAAGTTTTGTTATATCGGATAACATAAGTTGAAATAAGCTTCATTCCTTATAATTTAATTTCAGTGTGAACAATGATACAATATTTCCTCCGGGAAAAGGCTTCAAATCAAGCATTATTTTAAAAGTAACGTCAAGCGGAGTTGTACGTTTTTGATGTAACTCATTGTGACGTAGGCAAGTTATGTTATACGAAATGGATAAAATCTTTTATCCAACCAAATGACGTGTTACAACTAAAATGAAATTATTTTGATTTAATGACCTTATTTTTTGCAATTAAACGTAAAATATTCTTCGTTAAAATACAAAGTACATTGCGATGAAACGCAATGATTATTACAATTAAAGGATTTTTCTTGTTTAAACGAAGTAATTGCATTTTCAGTAATTAACAAGAGGCCCACGGATCTTATAGGTCACCTGAGTATCGTGTAACAACTTTCAAACAATGAACTTGGGTTCGTGTTTTAAACCAGAGGCCATGAAATTTACAATTCACAATTTTGAAAGAGGCACCATTGCTTATCATAATTATAAAGTTAGCATGCTTACTCTATTTACTAAATACCCAGAGGTAGATCATAGTAACAAAGAGAAAATGCACTTCCACTTTATAACCAGTTTTGCACCTCACCCCAAAGGAACCACTGACCATGGGGCCACATATTTCAAAATTTTGCAAATTTTATCATAAAATGGTTGATTAACACCAGAGAGCAGATTTCAAAGCATTAATTGATTTTCATATATATATATATATATATATATATATATATATATATATATATATATATATATATGTACTTGGATCATTGGCATAAAACCCAGGAGCAAAGGAAAAGATTTACCAAGACTTAATGTATTTTTACTATATTAATCAATTGAGCCCCGCCCTACTACCTAAACCCCTGACCCTTGGGTCATAATATTCACAATTTTAGAAGAGGCACTCTTGCTCATCATAACTATGTGCTTAGTTAGTTTATTAAGTTCCCAGAAGCAGAGAAGAAAATTTTCAAAGAATAAAATGCATTTTCAATATATAACCAATAGAACCCCGCCCTAACACCAGAACCCCTGGCCTTGGGGTCCTAAAATTTTACAATTTTAGAAAAGGGACTCTTGCTCATCATAACTATACGTTTAGTTAGTTTATTTAATACCCAGAAGCAGAGAAGAAAAATTTCAAAGAATAAATGCATTTTCACTATAGAATCAATAGGGCTCCGCCCTAACACCAGAACATCTGACCCTGGAGCCATAAAATTCACAATTTTGGAAGAGGCACTCTTGCTCATCATAACTATGTACTTGGATAGTTTATTTGATAACCAGGAGCAAAGAATAAGAATTTTAAAGAAATAATGCATTATATATTTTCACTATATACCGGTAATCTATATAGCACCGCCCTAGCACTAGAACCCCTGACCCTGGAGCCATGAATTTTACAATTTTGGTAGAGGACTAAATGCTCAATACATTCATGCCACCAGTTTTCCTGCTTGATGTCCAGGAGTAAAGAAGATGATTTTTAAAGTCTGCAATAATTTTAGTGGTTTTTGCCAAACCCCCAGGCCCAAGGGGGACAGGGACGATGAAATTCACAATTTATATTCCCCTTCACCCATAGATGCAAATTTGGTTGAAATTGGTTCAGTGGTTTCGGAGAAGAAGTTGAAAATGTTCAAATGTTAACACACGACGCACGAAAACGTGACCTAAAATATATAATTTTAGCTCACCTGAGCCGAAGGCTCAAGTGAGCTTTTCTGATCACATTTTGTCCGTCGTCCGTCCAGCTGTATGTCCGTCCGTCTGTCTGTCTGTCCCGTCTGTAAACTTTCACATTTTCGACTTCTTCTCAAGAACCACTGGGCCAATTTTGACCAAACTTGGAACAAAGCATTCTTAGGTGTAGGGAAATTCAAAATTGTAAAAGTTAAGGGCCAAGTCCCTCACAAGGGGAGTTAATCAAGATAAGACAAAAATAGGGCAGGGTCATTAAAAAATCTTCTTCTCAAGAACCACTGAGCCAGAAAAGCTGAAACTTATGTAGAAGCATCCTGGGGTAGTGTAGATTCTAAACTGTTCAAATCATGACCCCTGGGGTAAGGGCGGGACCACAATGGGGAATCAAAGTTTTACATAGAAATATATAGGGAAAATCTTTAAAAATCTTCTCAAGAACCACTGGGCCAGAAAAGCTGAAACTTATGTGGAAGCATCCTGGGGTATGGTAGATTCTAAAATGTTCAAATCATGACCCCTGGCGATAGGGCAGGACCACAATGGGGAATCAAAGTTTTACATAGAATTACATAGGGAAAATTTTTAAAAATCTTCTTCTCAAGAACCACTGGGCCAGAAAAACTGAAACTTATGTAGAAGCAACCTGGGGTAGTGTAGATTCTAAATTGAAAAAATTATGACCCCCGGAGGTAGGGCGGGGTCACATTGGGGAATCAAAGTTTAACATAGAAATATATAGGAAAAATCTTCTTCTCAAGAACCAGTGGGCCAGAAAAGCAGAAACTTATGTGGAAGCATTCTGGGGTAGTGCAGATTCTATATTGTTCAAATCATAACCCCCGGGGGTAAGGCAGGGCCGCTATGGGGAATCAAAAGTTTTACATAGAAATACATAGAATAAATCTTCTTCTCAAGAACCACTGGGCCAGAAGAGCTGAAACCTATGTGGAAGCATTCTGGGGTAGTCTCGATTCTAAATTGTTCAAATCATGACACCTGGGGGTAGGGCCGGGCTGCTATGGGGAATCAAAGTTTTACATAGAAATATATAGGAAAAATCTTTGAAAATCTTCTTCTCAAGAACCACTGGGCCAGAAAAGCTGAAATCTATGTGGAACCATCCCGGGGGCAGGGTGGGGCCACCATGGGGAATCAAAGTTTTACAATGGGAAATCAAAGCATCCTGTGGTAGGGTACATTTCAAATTGTTTAAATTATATCAGTGGGGTAGGGTGGGGTCACAATATGTATTACAAAGGGGAAATCTGGTAAGAAACAGAATGGTCGAAGCTTCTCAGGTGAGCGATTTGGCCCATGGGCCTCTTGTTCTTTATTTTTTTCCCTGAGCTGGCCTCAACGGGTTTCCGTCACCAAGCATCAGAAACATTGAGATGTCAAGATAAAATCTTCAAAACCTTTCTTCTGAAAAAAAAAAACAATGAAAGCTATGAATATCATATTAATGTGAAAGCATTCTTTGGTAGAATACATGTATATGATTCCTTTTAAAATTAATGCTTCCAAGTAAAGGGTTTGTCCACAAAAGACAATCATAATTTTATGGGAAGAACATGGGGTTTTACAGGACGAGTGACTCAGCTCTTGTTCTTTAGACACATGCACTTCTGTTAACTTTATTTAACATGATTATCTTTTGTCAATATTTGGTCCTCTCGATATGTTGTTTTGTCACGCATCTAATACAAACATTGGGATTACCTTTTCATTTAACTTTAAGGAATGAATAAATAATTCATATTTTCCCCTAAAAAAATCAACGATATTTGATCAATAAGTTCATCTAATAAAGTATATTTATTTGGTTGAACTGTACGGGGAAAAATTGGGAAACACAACTTTACAGTTTGATACAATTCTTACACAAGTTTCATTAAATGTTTCATCCGACTTATGCTACTGAAAATTTTTAAGATTTCTTTATTTTATATTCATTTAATATCCCCCATAACACACGCATGCACACATACATTCCTTACAATTGGACGGAAACTTTATTACGCATCATTTTCTATTTACTTTGTTATCAGTACTTTATTCAGGCAAAGATTTTTGATAAACTATTAAGTTATCCATTAAATTTCATAGTGAATCGATAAGCAGGGATTTGTATATCTATCACGCTTTTAATTTGTTAGAACAAGGAAGCACTTTAACAGTTTAAAAATCAGTGCCGAAAAGAAGTAAAATGTGGACAGTAAACATAAAACATGTCTGTTTTATGTGCACATTTGCTCATAATTTTATTTCAAAAGGTAAGCAAATATCAAAATTTTCGTTTAAAAAATATACTTTAACATTGTTAATTGAGTTGATTTTTGAATTGAATTTTTTTTTCGTACATTGAAATTCTATTGCTTGTGAATTAGGATCCTCGGAACAATATAACTTCCAATTTTTCAACAATACTTTGGATTGGAAAAATGCAAACGAAAGATGTAGCGATTTACATGGAACACTGACCAGTGTTAAGGATTTAGAAACTGTCAGTAATAACGAAGACAGTTTAAGGATAGCGGCAGATACACCGTTTTGGTCATCTGTTACAGGGTCATTTACTCCTTGGATAGTATACAGAGGTATTCTGTTTCATTTAAAATTATTTTGAAAAGTTCTTCCCAAAGTATTAAATTTCTGTAAATATATATTTTTTTATTCACTAGGCTGTTTTCCACAACCCTCTTGGAACAGTATCAACTTTACATTAAAACCTAACTCTGTGGGGAATTGCTTTTCAAAATGCCGAAATCAAACAACGAACCCGACTGGTTGTGAATATTTTGCCCTAAGTGTAAGTATTTAAAATTGTATGATTCTTTCTGTAAAAGTAACAATTATCGGTATTCTACTAAGAAGTAAAGTATTTGCATGACCTTTGGAATTACATTTTTTCTCACAGAGACTGTGTACACGTATGTAGATATATAGTAGCCGTTTGTATATAATGCTTCAATTGTTGTATTGTTCAGGGCGAGACTTGTTTCTGTTTTTGCACATATTCTGCTGGTCTTAAGCTGACTGATAGTGTCAAGTGCAACCTAACGTGTAATAACTCCACTGATGACGGGTTCTGCGGAGGAAATGACTATATTACATTATATCAAGGTAATGATTCCTTGTTTGGACAACCCATATTAAAAACGAACATGATTTTATCTGATCATTGTTAGTACATGTATCAAGTAAGTTATCCAAGTGTCTCTAACATTTATCACTGTCGGGTATCCGCGCCGGTTGTGACATGTTTGGATGCGGTGAAAATGGCGTAAAATGTACAAACGGGGAATACTGTGTACCTTTTCCAGGTCTATATTTTGGTAAATATTAATTTTTTTCTCAATTTTTTATTGAAATTCTATAGATATCTGGTTAATTTAAATGATGTGTTTCAATTCTGTTTATAGAGTTCATTAAATAACTCGTTGGTGCACTTTTTTATCGATGCACTTGACATTCATACCCCTTTCGCAAGTTTTAATTCGTGATTGTTAAAATAATATCAAATATATTTAAAATCTGAAGCAGCCAAAAGAAAGAAAAATCATTTTACATTTCAGATATCAAAAGTGTAATTTATGTCCCATACAAGAAATGTATTTAAAAACCGTTTTATTTTATGTACCCATAACAAATATAGTACGGTTTGGATGATGGGAGTGTTCTGGTTTGGATGCAAATTCAACACCTATATGTTACGGTTTGGACGGTCTGTAGTTTCAAATTTCTCAATCCTGTAGAGCTATGCAAACCAGTTTGCTTATTTAATACACCCTTACATGAAGGAAATGGCGTTTATGATAACATATATATTAGTATCAATTCATAAAAAATTTTTACAGGCACATAAGAAGTCACCTTTCCCTTCTTCATACATTGTTTTTACAGTTAATTTAATAAAAATGTTGATCCCTTTTTCTCCACACGATTTAAAGGAAAGTTTTCGATCACATCCCCTTTTTTCTTTAAAAACGATACTACATATATCTGATGACATAAAATAAATGTAAAATGTGTTAAATAAAATGAAAAAAATCGTATAATGCATATCCCGTCAACAGTCCCGTCCCATTTCTTAGGCAGATTATATCCCACGTTTCGAACTTTCGTTGGTGCTCTTGCATCGCCCGCGAGGTGCACTGGCTAGAGCGTCTGCTCTCGAGTCGCGAAGTAAGGAGTCAATCCTTACGTCGCGGGTTCGAATCCAACTGTGGGAGAGAACGGTCCTTCGGATAAGACAATATAAGGCGAGGTCCCGTGTCGCAGTAGGTGCTGGCACGAAAAAGATCCGTCACTGCTCAATGACCCTGAGTGCCGAGTATAGGACATGTAGATGGTGCTCACAGCTGTATTGAGCGACAGATCGTGTAATGTCGGACCCAACTTTGCAGAGATTTTAAACTTGTAATAACCTTGCTACATTGATTACATATGTTATATTCTCCCTCACTATGCCCATT